>JAOTQR010113230.1:0-65885 GCA_025774065.1 Solanum ossicruentum | reverse complement strand
CAACACTTCATACACCCCACACGGACTAATTTCATGCAAAATAAACATAAACACATAATTAAAACTCAATATACAAGGATATGCAAACTTGTCCCATTCAAACCCCAAATTCGAAATTCATAGCTCAAGCTAATAATCCACCTCCTTTTCATGTTTTAACATCAATTTTACACTTTACCAACATACCCACAAGGCTTAATTTACATGCGGAAGGCTAGAAATTTAACTTACCTCTCAACCCCTTCACAAGCTCCAAACTTCGTAACCACAAAACCGGACGTTTCTTTAGCAATCTACTACTTCCACGTTACTTGGGGGACCCCATATACCGATCTTGAAGCGTCAAATAATCGAGAAGCCGAAAGAATTTAATTTGTTGCTACAGTAGCAACCAACCCGAGAGCTTCAGCTTGGGTAAAGAAATATTTGCCTAAAATTTTCTAAGTGTTGGATGGTTTTCTTGCAAGATATAAGGCATATGTGTATATATAGACACCCACTTATACACTTGGGCCAATCAAATAAAGCCATGTACATGACCCCACAACCAACTTTAAATCATTAAGGAACACATTTGAACAAAAATACACATTTGGTCCCAAACTTTTCCAAATTTGGACCAATTAAGGATTTATGATTTCTAACTCCAAGAATAATTTATGTACATAAAAGAAAATCCACTTGGTCTCAACTTTTAAAAGAAACACTTAAGTCCCGAATTGTTCGAAATTTCTAATGTTGTCCAAATTTCACAATTATTCCAAAATTTCAAAATACGGGTCCTAACATCTATTTTCATAGTTTACCTTGGCAAGTAGGCTCATTATTTGGTTGGTGTAGAGTATAACATTGGTATTCCATATTATAGCTCATATAATTTTTTTCAGTTATGATTTTCTTCCTACACCTATTTGCTTATGTGCTTCCTTTACATTACCATGACATTATTTTATGCTTTATTTTAAAACTGGTTATATTTTTAAAACTTCAGAATTTGGGCATATCTAGTACATATTATTTATCATTGTATTTACTCGTTGCATTGCATACCTATATACTTAGTATATTCCAAAGTACTAACTGCAATACCTACATGCTTATAATCATGTAGAGATAGGTGATCTTGCTTATCCTCCTCCTCATGGCTAGATTGATCTTGAAGACTTTGAGTTTTTGGTGAGTTCCCATCCACTGGGAACGAAGCCCTTATCTTCTAGCTTTACTTTTGATATTTCAGACACATTATGTATTTTCTTCTACAACTTTGTATGAAGAGGTCCAAACTTGTATTTTTTACTCCATTTATTGCCTTTTGTTTAGAGGTGTGTTTGGACTACTACTTCACCTTTGATTATATCTTGAACTATTAAGTTAAGCTTCCACTTTTAACCAGGATTTGTCCCTTAGTCCCGTTACCCATTTCCTATTTTCATTCGTCTATTATTCATTATTCGAACCTATAAAGTGCATGAATGATCTAAGAGGCTTGTTTGGGGACCTTCAGGTTCTCATTCGCTATGTCACACCTAGGCTCTAGGTTTGGATAATGACACAAACATTTAATCTCATAGTTCTTTCAATATTTGAATCATCATCAATAGCATCTCATAATAATTATATCATAACATGGCTCAAGTTCTAAACAATCACTATATCATCATAGCTTAGGACTATTCCCTATTTGATTCATATTTCGTAAGTCTTCACTTTAATAATTCTAATAAATAATAGATTATACAAATAGCTCAACAATACATATAAAGTACTTCATTAGACATCACATATCAAGAGTCAAACCTCAATAATTAGATCAAAATAAACAACCTTTACATTTCAACAATTGGTATTACAAGCTCGATTCCATATCAATCATCCCCAAGGCTCAGTATCATCAACAAGTACATATAAATTTAAGCATCAACTAATACAAGTTACTACATTATCATCCCCATTACAAAATCATATCGCTAAATCATTTCAAATCCCCAAATATGTACATGAAAGGAAATACCAAATTCAATTAAACTCAACAAGGTTTAAAATCCACTTGCCTTGAATTAGCCACACAATCAATCCTACAAGAGTACCTTTCCCCTTTTCAATTAAGTCCAAAACACCACAATCTATTTAACAATAAATTCACAATCACAATTTGAAGCTAATGATATAAAAATTAAGCAATTTGGGGAAAAAGACAAAATCATTCAAAACCAGAAATTGAGGTCGAAATCTAGAAATTTTGTATGAAAATATCCCTCTCATAATAAGGAATCCATTAGTGAAAATCAATTTGAAAATGAGACCAAAATGAGCTCGTAATCACCATTTTTGTAAAAAATCTAAGTCCACAAAAAATCTCCAATTTCATCAATGGAAAACTCCAAATTCAATGTCAAAATCAAGGAATATTTAATATGCAATGAAAAGGAGAGTTGAAAATACTTTTTTCTATAAAAATCCTTCAAAACTCCAAGCAAAAATTGTCCAAGCTGAGCTCTTAAAGTTCAAAAATGAAGAAAATGCCTAACTTTTGTGACTAGGGCCTTAAAAACCAAGCCTTCAATATCGCTAAAGTGACACCCAAAAGAAGTGTAGGAATCGCTAAAGTGAGGCCTAGTCACTTTAGTGAAGGCTCTCTATTTAGCAAGGTCACTTTAGCGACCAAGCCTTCGCTAATGTAAGGCCTGCCACCACCAGATCTCTGCAAATTTCAAACAATTTCAAAGACACAGAATCAAACCTCGAGATTCATTTAGAACTCAATACACATAAATCATATATTCAACCATACTAAAATCAACATTCCAGACTCAATGGAATTATTAAAAGTTGAATCCGAGGTCTTTTTGAACTGGAATCTGATTATGTGCAACTAAATTAACTTAGGCCACTTGAAATATCAAAATACCAATGGAACACTTAAAAATTAAGACGAATCTCGTTCTAGAATTAAAATTACCTCTTGAAACCAGTGGAACCATTAGAAATCCAATTTGAGCACTAAAACTCAAAATATTGACGAAAGTGAAACTTTAACTCAATTTTCAACTCTAGACCTAAAATTCACATAACAACTTCAAATCTGATTCCGACAATGGTCCTAAGTCAATTTGCACATTTCAAAACTAATGAAATCGATAATTTTTTTGCTTCGATGCTTGAATTGAATGACTCAAATTTTCAAAATTTGGCAACTCAAAACCTTCAGAAATCCAATCTTTGGAAAAATCATAATTTCTTAAAAATCTCAAAAATCAACTTTTTAAAAATCAATCAAATATGAATGAGAATGCTATTAGGAGTGGTAAAATGATTATTTTGGTCAAAATATCAAAAATAACCTTTAGGGTCAATACATCAGCACTGGAGATGTCAACCTAGGTTGCCTACTTTGCACGTATAGCTGGGCTTCCTTGCCCTTCAGGAACTTGTTGTTCAAGTTAGTTGGCTTTCTGTCTAGCAAGGCGTCCTCTACTCCTTATTGGTCCAACAACTCTTCTTGGGGTCATGATCAGAAAATAAAGCGCGAATGCATAAATTACCAATGATCTTTCATAGAGTTTAACTCTATAACACGAATATCAGATTATAAAAGAAGTGAAACAATTTCTAATGTCCTATAGCCTTATGATTATAAGTGTGAGGCACATCGTACCCATTAACAAGATTCTACTAGACATGACATCATACACTCCCTAGGACTCTTGAAATCTGTGATCTAACACCAAGTTTGTCACGCTCCGGGAGGGTATCCTTGGCGACCAGCAATTAGAAACCATTTTTGGTTCCTAAATGAACCACTAAGCTTGGTCACTAGTCTAATCAATAGCAGAAGACTAATAACTCAAGTAACAACTTTGGGAAGAGTAATAAGATCAACAACTCAATAAATAATAATTAATGGCCAATAATAGTTTCAGTTCAATAATAAGACAAGTATGAAAGAAACTAGTCAAAAGATAAAGGCATCAAATAATACATCACTATCTAGTCTATAAGCCTCTATCATATCAATACAGCGTATGCGGTGCCAATGACATGTCCGTATATACCTTAGATAAAAATACAAATGGCTAAACTTAAAGATTAAAGATAAATGTGGTATCCTCTAAAAGTAAGGGAGGGCTCACCAATCAGTATAATATGAATAGGTCCTCAACCATGCGCATATTGATGACCTCTAGTACCTGTCTCTACATTACAAAAAGATATAGCCCCAAATAATCGTCATACGTGGAATGTATAAGTGTGTAATATGGAAAAATGAAACACGCATCAGCGTAGAACAACATCAGTTCAGGTAACTTAAATTAGGAATATACGAAACTCAATCAGAATTTCATGAATCTGAAGAAAGAATAAAGTTTAGATAGGGACCAATCATGTGCAATCCAATCCTATCCAATCATTAGAGTATTATCAAGACCTATATGGGAGTTTCTCTATCAAACAATGATGTCGCACAAGTTACACTTTATTTTTGGAGAATAAAGCGATCATTGTCAAGAAATAGAACCTAAAAAAGGTTCGGGTCGAACCCACAGTGAATACATAAACTCAAGAGAATTCAATAATCGCAATTCAAATGGTTAACCAACTTACTTTCTCGAAGGGGGGTTTGCAATAATCAATGAAAAATATAACTAAACTAACCAACACAAGAGAGAAGTCAATATGGAGAGAAACAAGGATATTGTATTCCCTATGATTCCCAACTCAGTAACACTGTATAACCTAAATCTTTTCTAGTGTATAGCATGTAGGAAAGTAAGTTATGTTCACAAAGACCTTTGGTCAAAAGTGAGAGGTGAATTTCACTATGTGACATGGCCCATCACCATAGTGTGCATTACTAACACTTACCTATTAGTTCCAATACAACCTCCTCTTGGCTCAGTTTGGTTGATTAGATAAGAATACATCAATTAAATCATGTTAATTAATCTCTTTTCCTATTAATTACTACCTTGGTCTAGTTAGTAACACTAGGTGGGTTCTAATGTGGCCACAATCAGAAAAGATGTAAAACGAAGAGAGTTAATTAACACATGCATATACACCTTCCAATAATTATGAATTATTTGGTTCTACTTTATTAGTTCTTCATGGTTCCCACAACCCTAATTGTGGATTTAGCTACTCATGCTTTGTGTAGATACAAGAATTATGGATTGAGAAAAGATAATTGAACACTTACTCAATAGAATTAAGAACAAGCAAATCCAACTTCAATAAGAATCACAAGCTGAAAGATGAAATTCAAACATAAGTGTTCTTAAAGACTCTAATATGATCTCACAATTTTCTCTCTCTAATTACTGAGTTCTCTAAGTACTAGGCGAAAAACTTCTGAAAAATAAACTAAGAAACCTATTTATAATAAATAAAATATATGTCATAAATAAAAGAGGAGAACTGGTCAGCACACCATACGAAAAGGGGTTTACGGGACGTATTACATTCCACGGTCCATTATCAAGGTCTCGTACTCAGCTGCTGAAATTTAGTCTTTAACTCTATGACATCTTCTATGGCTTGTAAAATGGTTTATGACTTGTAAAGGGGATTTCGTCTGATAAAACTTTAGAAAGTCCCAATCTCTGATCCTCAAGGCACGAACCATCTTCTATGACTCGTAAAACTGCTACGGCTCGTCTGCGTGCTTGTAAAATAAACTTCAGAATACAGCCCCTCACTGGAATTGTTCTCGAAACCATCCTACGGCCTATAGAATGATCTATGACCCATAAAGGGTCTTGTATAACAACAAAAATCAGCAATGTCTGAACTTTTTTCCCAAAGTCAAGGCCAACCTGTAATCCTGTAATTATAAATACAAAAACACATAAAACTAACAAACATCGTATTGAGAACACATAAAATTCCAAGTTTTAAGCCTCACAAGTATTGTATTTTGGCAGTACATCATCACCCTTAAATTAAAATTGTTGTTTGTCTTCAAGCAACAGACTCAATCTATATAGATAATACAGTAATACACATACCTCAACCTAATGGCATATATCGGATAAATCTCAAACTCAAATACTGAGACCAACTTTTCAAAACAAGATCAGATAGTTATCTAGCAAATCAATACAAACTGGTGCATGTGAAAACACCAACTATAACAAGCGAGGTAGTATCAACAATCCACAATGATTGAACAAGTCTAGCACTAATAATGCAATGCAAGTGCCCTCACAGAAAGAAGTCTTATATCTGACACTCAATGGTTTCTTCATGTATAACATTAGGAATATGCAAACTCACCCACTCTCACAAATGATATTCATGCACCATGCCTAATACTGTATGCTTGCCCTTATACTCATGATTAAGACCTTCAACTAACTGGACTAGGATCACTTTATGATTTTCTAGGCTTGTAGCGTAGGCTTAGGGGGCTTTGCTATGATGTTATGAGAACATAGTGACTAAAGGCCCTCCTTGACACTATGTTTTTCTACACTTTTTCCCTACTAACTCTGTTATTTTCACCTTATTCTCCTTTTTTCCTATTTTCAAGCTTTTTTGGTTACCTTCTTTTCATTTTTCAGCCTTTTGCCTAATTTCCACAATTTGCTCTTTAGCTCAAAACTAAGGTAGCACTTACTATTTTTGTACCCAGTACATTATTTTTCCTCTTTTCCTCTATATCACTAATTCACCCCCTTATTTTTTTCTTTCACCCTTACACTAGCCACCCTCAACTTAGGCTTTTGGCATGTGTTGAGGGGCATAATATCCGTCCTTAGAACCAGGGTCACTTTTGGTAGCCACCCTCAACTTAGGATTTTTGCCTCAGTCAAGGTGCATAATTTTTAAGGAAGAACTAGAGCCAATTTTAGGATTTTAGAACTAACAAGGCTTGGTTAATCAGTTGTTTTAAAAAAATAGGCAGATATTAGGCTCCAACATTAGGACCAAGGGATATATCATAGTTTTGGTTGGTCATTTTAGGCTAAGTGGACTATCAAGAATAATGGCCTAAGATTCTCTCCTAATCCTATTAATCTACAATCTAACTTAGAGTAACATGGTGTCAAGTTGTAACTTAGAATAGAACACATGAATCTAGCAAGTTAAGCTCACACTCACATGGCACTGCATATGCCATCAACAAAAGACTCTCAGATCGTGTTTCTTATCTCAATTTATCCTTACTTATCAGAACAAACATTTTCACACACCTAAATATGCATGGTTGCTATCTAAATACTAATCAAAAATGTTTTTTGTAGGATATCATTTTTCAAACACAACACAAAAACTTGCTACATGCCACAAGTATTGGTACTATATGCTACAAATATTATCTAAACATCCTAAACATGTTGGTTCAACAGAAATTAAATATGCATGGAGAAAAAGAACACAGGCAAGAAAACCCCAGGATCGAAAATTGGAGAAGTTATGGACCCAAGCTACTCAGACTTCATTGAGGTCCATAAATACCCATACCCCATCGAAAAAGATGTGCATTGTCCCCTATGCACAAACTCAAAGAAAACTAAACCACATAGGGGTCAATAAAAATACTTGAGCGCCTAAGGAGCAGTGTCCACCTTGGGTTTCTTCCCAACTGAATTATTGTCATGGCACGACTTGGATAAATTGGTTACTCAGACTTCACCAAAATTCCCAGACTTCACTCTTCAAATCATCTGGGCGCTTCATGGTCTAATATATATTGAAGGTGACTTCTTTGTAATTAGTCTAAACCTAATCTGATCGGCTTCCTTATCCACTAGTTCTCGCCCATTGCCTAGGAATGGTCTTCCCAAGATGATTGGGACGTCGAAGTTAACTTCGGAATCTAGGATTGAAAAGTCTGGGGGGAATATGAACTTCTCAACTTTGTCCAGCATATCATATAGTATCTCCATAGGCTTCGTCATCGTGAGATCCACCATTAACAACCACAGGCCAGTTAGAGTAGGGCCTCTCAATCTAAGCTTCTTGTAGACCATAAGGGGCATCAGATTAATGTTGACACCTAGATCACATAATGCCCTTGAGAGATCCACATCTCCAATGGTATAGGGTATGGTGAAAGCACTGGAATCTTCTCACTTCTGAACCAAGGACCTCGTAGCAATAGCACTGCAATGTTGAAGCTCTTGGGAGAGCTCCAGGCTCATAGTGCACTTTTTTGTGACCAAGTCCTTCATGTACGTAGCATGCCCTGGAATCTTCTCCAATGCCTCAATAAGATGGATGTTGATGGAGAGTTGATTCAACATAGAGAGAAAGTGCTTGAATTTGCTTTCCTCCTCCCTCTTTTTGATTCTTTGAGGGAGAGGAGGAGGAGGCCTGGGAATGGCTTCAACTTTTGTGGCGCATCAGTAGCTTCACTCACCCCATCCTTGACACGATCTTCTCCTATCTTCGTATCCTTATCCACATCCATCTACTCTCAAATATCTTCCCCATCAACTGGAATGGAAGGATCAATGGTGCTTTTGCTCCCCCCCTCCCCCGAGTAGTAATCATCATACATTATCCTTCATTTTTTGGATTCTGAACTGTGTCACTAAGCAGTGTACCCCCACTAAGTTGAGCTGACACTTGGTTGAACTATTGTTCAATTAGTTTGATAGCCATAGAGTGAGACTTTATTTTCTAATTTATACTTGAAATATTTAATTTCATGCCCCTCAGAGTCTCATCCAGTGTCTCAGCTTTCTTGAACAGGGGATCAAATATCTCCTCAAGTCTGGAACTTTTTGCACATGCATCATGATTGTGTGGTGGTATATAAGGATCATTTTTGAAGCCTTCTCTACAATCCCAGTCTGTATCTCTCTTAGGACCCTATTCCTGTCATAGTTACCTCGAAGGTTATCCCTGTAAGCTCTATCTCTATTAAAGTTTCGACTTTGGTTTCCTTAACCTTAGTGTCAATAGTCCTGATTGGACCCTTGGGTGTTGGTCCCAAAACTCCCCTGTCTGATCAGCAACAAATGCACTTGCTCATCATAATATGGCTCTTCATACATGGGTGTACATAGAGGTTGATGAACCACTTCATTCACTTGCTCTTGTTTTTGCTTCATCGTCACCTCCATACCTATGCGAATTTGCGAAAGCTATTGCATGATTTCTTCATTGATCTATGCTTGCTCTGGACCAACACTGATAAAGTATGAACTTTTGGTAGATGTTCTGTCTCTCTGCCTCCGTGCACCATTAGTCTTGAATACTCTTTCCTTTCGCTCTGTGATCCTTGCAAATGGTTGATCTAAGAGCATGCCCCCTTGATAGAGTCAGCACAAGGCTGACTGTTCTCATCAAGGGCATGGTAGAAGATCTCCACTAAGGCATCATCAACTATCTTGTGGTCAGGGATGCTCCTCAGACATTTGTACAATGCTCCTAGTAGTACTGATCAAATCACCAAGAAGTTTCTCAAAATTGTGGATCTGGTCCTTCAACTTAAGCTTCTTTGATCTAGGAAAGCACCTCTCCAAAAAGGCCTTTTGTAAGTCTGCCCAACTAGTGATCGAACTCTGTGGGAGCTCTGATAGCCATAATGTTGCATTGCCCGTAAGAGACAACGGGAAGACACAAAGTCCTACAACATCCATAGACAAATTTCATGTTTCCATCACACTCTTGCGGGTGAATGCCGAATTGTGTAGGGGTCTATGAGGATTCTCTGATGGTAGGCCCTCAAATAGCTCATGATTCTCCATCATCTGAAGTAACCCACACAAGACTATGAACTTTGGCCTGCCGGTAGAGGTGACAACATAATAGCTCCAGTCATCGCCATACCTATAGGATTCGGCATGTATTGGTTCCATTGTTGAGCATTGGCATTGAAATCCTAAGGCTGTAGAGCAATATCCTCCAAAGGAGGTAGGTTCTCATTATGAACATCCCCATTGTTATTCCTGTTTAGATGCTTTAGCCACATTATTAGCATTATCTTGGGCAATTCTTCTCAACATTCTGTAGATCTCTGGGTCAAAAGGAGTTAAGGGATTGCCTTAACTCAGGGTGTTGGGAATACACTACACATACACCTTGAAAAAGAACAAAAATAATATATAAAAGTAAGATAAGGAAACTAAGGACTAAAACCTAAATTACTTATGAATTCACTAATTCTAGTCGTATTCCCCAGCAACAACACCAAAATATTGATGTCGCACAAGTTACACCTCCTTTTTAGAGGATAAAGCGATTTCTGTCAAGATATAGAACCTAACAAAAGTTAGGGTCGAACCCACAGGGAATATATAGACTCAAGAGAATTCAATGATCGTAATTCAAATGGATAATCAACTATCTTCCCCGTGGGGGTGAGGGAGGGTAGCAACAGTCAATGAAAAATATAACAAAACTAACTAACATAAGAGAGAAGTCAATATGGAAAGGGTATTGTGTTACCCATGATTCCCCAACTCAGTATCACCAGATAACATAATTTTTTTCTAGTGTATAGCATGCAAGACGGAAAGTTATATTCACCAAGCCCTTTGTTCAAAAGAGAGAGGTGAATTTCACTTTGTGACTTGGCCTTATCTTTAGTGTGCATTACTAAACCTTACCTATTAGTCCCAGCACAACCTCTCCTTGACCTACTTTGGTTGATTAGATGAGAACACATCAATCGAATCTTGTTGATTAATCTCTTTTCCTATTCATTACTACCTTAGTCCAGTCAGTAACATTGGGCGGGTTCTAATATTTGCCACCATCAGAAAACATGCAAAATGAAGAGAGTTAATTAATACATGCATATACACCTTCCAAGAATTATGACTTATCCGATTTTACTTTGTTATTTCTTCATGGTTGCCGCAACCCTAGTTGTGTATTTACCTACTCATGCTTTGTGTAGATGCAAGAATTATGGATTGAGAAAACATAATTGAACACTTAGACAATAGAATTAAGAACAAACAAATCCAACTTCAATAAGAATCACAAGCTTAAAGATGAAACTCTAACACAAGTGTTCTCAAAGACTATCCAATATGATCTCACAATTTTCTCTCTCTAATTACTGAGTTCTATGAGTACTAGACAAAAAATTCCTGAAAAATAACCTAAAAACTATTTATAATAAGTAAAATACATGTCCTAAATAAAATAGGAAAACGGGTCAGCACACCATACGAAAGAGGCTTACGAGCCGTATTGCATTCCATGGCCCATAATCAGGATCTCGAACTTAGCTGATGAAAATTTGTATTTCAACCCTACGACACCCACTGTGACTCGTAAAGTGGTTTAAGACCCGTAAAAAGGGCTTCATCTGATGAAACTTCAGAAAGTCCCAATCTTTGATACTCAAGGCACGAACCATCTTACCCTGTGAAAATTTTGAAATGTCCCTTGAATATACTCATGCGCATAACATGTCTTCCCAAGCTTGGAAGGAAAATACGAGATCAGATTTGCGATCATCACAGAAAACTAGGCGGAAAAATAGTCTCGACCCAATTTTAGAGCAACTGGATCAAAAAATAAATTTTTAATCTAAAATTTGAGATAGTGAGGGTGCGCTTTAGGGCTGCGACTCGGACCTGTCGTAGACACACACTTATATATTTTTTCAGTTTTTGATGGGGGTTGAAATTTTGGAAATATACAGGTGCTCGAAAGGTCTGCATCACAGACCTATTTTCTCGATCTTTTCCACCAAAGTTTATAAATTTAAATCTTTTGAGAGGCATTCCACACTTTTCCCCACCCCTTCTAGACTCGATCCATAATCAATACAAGTTGTTTTTATCCTAAAAGGCTTTAAAAAACCTATTCTAAAGTCCTTACGCAAAATTCTAGGAAGAGTCCTTAAGTGAAGAAAAGGAGAAAGAGCAAGAGTTCTAAGGATTGAGGCTAATTTCTTGAGAAATTGAGTGTCAAACTCCATACCAGGTATGTAAAGGCTACCCAAAATATAGGATTGCTCTCCCTTGTGCCCTGTTAAATATAGTAGGTTGATAGTTAATAGGTCTTGTGTTGCAATTCTTGAAGATTTTCTTGGAAGTTATATTTAATTTCTATGTGTTATGTTAAATTGATGATCATCATACCTTTAATTATTTGCTTAACTGACTATTGAGCTATTGTATAAATTATACATGTTTAATTGTTAAAGATTGCATGGATGAACCTAGGGGGTATTGTCTAGAGCCTAGGCTATGTATGTATGCATGATTGCTGAGATCTGAGTCTTGAGTTGAGTGAGTGTTGAGGATAATGTTGCTGAAACTCATTGAGAAGAAGACCCTTAAAGTTCTTCTAGATATATAACTTGGAACTTTAATAATGTTCTTAATCCCTTGAGACAATAAATGATCGGATAAGCGGAGGTCCTTGTCTGAGGGAGGTTGGTTGTATAGCCATCGTGATATTGAAAGACTTATGAGCATGTCGAGTCTTGGGAGGAGTAGTGAGCACCAAAAATGTCTAATAGTGAGTCCCACTCGCGTTCATTAACTACGTGCCACCATAGAAGAGGATTGGACAGTGAGAAATAGAAGTTTCCTTAGTCCAAAAAGAGGACATGATGTTATTATAAACCCCCAGATATATGCCCTCTATCCCCGATAAGGTACTAGGTGGATACCGTAATGACATCACTTCATTGTACCATCACTGGCTCATAGGTGATGGGTGTAGGTCTGAGAAACTCCCAGATAGGTCCCTTGATGATAGTATTTAGATATTGATGTGGTAGTATAAGTCTTGATTGATGGAGATGTGATAGAGTCCTATTCGTTATCTTGAGTTGAGGTTGATAAACCAATAAGTTGAGGTCATATTATATTGTCTTGCCTTTACTGTTTACTTCAACCCTTTTACATATGGTACATTCCACGTACTAATGCCCCTTTGGCATTGCATCATTTTATGATGCAGATTCTGTAGACAGAGGACTTCAGCAAGTGAATCGTTGAGGTTCAGAGTTCTGTGTTTCCAGATGGTAAGTCTACCTCTGCTTTTAGAGGACATAAGTATTTCCTTTATTAGTTTTATGAGTTATTTCCTTTGATGGTGGTGGCCATGGCCGGTCATGGTATCCTCTTAGACACTAGTTATAGAGGCTTCATAGACATAGACAGTTGGTAGTTGATATGGATTTCATTTTCCCTGTTTCTTATGCTTATTTGTTCCTTTATTTTTATCACATATGATAGATTGAATGATAGCACTTGTAATAGTCTATAGCCCACTGATAGCTCACATTGAATTCTTGAATGCCTTTCGTTAATGCCTTGATTGAATGAGTATGACGGGACTAAGTGGTTCGCTTGGAGACTAGCAATAGTCTTTGAGTGTCAGTTATGCCTAGGGTACCCTCCCGGGTCGTGACAAAGATGGTATCAGAGCCCAGAGTTCAAGTGTCCTATGGACTTTATGAATCTGTGTCTAATAGAGTCTGATTTATTGGTGTCTTCTGCACCACACTTCATAATCAGGAGGCTTTAGGACATTAGGAAGTATTTCCCTTCTTCTATGACCTGAATTTGTGTGATAGAGTTTAACTCTATGAAGAATTTCCTTTTAATATGTGCATTATACGTATTGTAGAAAATACCGCTAAAGAAAACAACTTCTCAAAGAGATGCCATAACCCCAGCTACTGAGAAAACCCACCCCGAGGTCCTAGTTCATATGGAGATGAGAAGAGGAGACCCCTTCCAGGGCTGTTGTGGTCCCACAGGCACCCCCTCAGACATTTGGTGTAGAGCTCCCAAGTAGTACTGATCGAATCACCAGGATGTTGCTCAAAATTATGGATCTGGTCCTTCTACTTGAGCTTCTTTGATCTAGGAAATAACCTCTCCAAAAAGGCCTTTTGTAAGTATGCCCAACTAGTGATCGAACTCTGTGGGATTTCAGATAGCCATAATATTGCATTGCCCGTAAGAGACAATGGAAAGACACGAAGTCCCACAACATCCATAGACAAATTCTGTTTTTCCATCACACTCTTACAGATGAATGCCACATTGTGTAGGTGTATATAAGGATCCTCTGATGGTAGGCCCGCAAATAGCTCACGATTGTTCAACATATGAAGTAACCCACTCAAGACTGTGAACTTTGTATCTACCGGTAGTGGTGACAACATAATAGCTCAAGTCACCGCCATAGCCATAGGATTCAGCATGTATTAGTTCCACTGTTAAGCATTGGCATTGAAATCCTAAGGTTGTGGAGCAATATCCTCCAAAGGAGGTAGGTTCTCATTATCAACATCCCCATTGTTATTTCCGTTTAGAGCTACTTTAGCCACATTATTAGTTATATTTGGCCATTCTCCTCAATATTCGGTAGATCTCTGGATCAAATGGAGTTAAGGGACTGCATTGACTTCGGGTGTTGGGTATACGCTACACTTACACCCTGAAAAAGAACAAAATAATAAATAAAAGTAAAATAAGGAAACTATGGCTTAAAACCTGAATTACTTATGAATTCACTAATTCTTGTCATATTCCCCAGCAACAGCACCAAAATATTGATGTCGCCCAAGTTACACCTCCTTTTCAGAGGATAAAGCGGTTTCTGTCAAGAAATAAAACCGAACAAAGGTTAGGGTCGAACCCATAGGGAATGTATAGACTCAAGAGAATTCAATTATTGCAACTCGAATGGTTAACCAACTTACTTCCCCGCAGGGCGAGGGGGGGAGGGGTTGCAATAATCAAGGAAAAATATAACTAAACTAACTAACACATGAGAGAAGTCAATGTGGAGAGAAACAAGGGTATTGTGTTACCCATGATTCCCCAACTCAGTATCACCGGATAACATAATTGGTTTCTAGTGTATAGCATGCAAGACGGAAAGTTATATTTACCAAGCCCTTTGTCAAAGGAGAGAGGTGAATTTCACTTTGTGACTTGGCCCATCTCCATAGTATGCATTACTAATCCTTACCTATTAGACCCAGCACAACCTCCCCTTGACCCAGTTTAGTTGATTAAATGAGAACACACCAATCGAATCTTGTTGATTAATCTCTTTTCCTATTCATTACTACCTTGGTCCAGTTAGTAACACTAGGCAGGTTCTATTGTTGGCCACCATCAGAAAATATCCAAAATGAAGAGAGTTAATTAATACATGCATATACACCTTCCAAGAATTATGACTTATCCGATTTTACTTTGTTAGTTCTTCATGGTTGCCGCAACCCTAGTTGTGGATTTAACTACTCATGCTTTGTGTAGATACAAGTATTATGGATTGAGAAAACATAATTGAACACTTAGACAATATAATTAAGAACAAGCAAATCCAACTTCAATAAGAATCACAAGCTTAAAGATGAAATTCAAACACAAGTGTCCTCAAAGACCATCCAATATGATCTCACAATTTTCTCTCTCTAATTACTGAGTTCTATGAGTACTAGATGAAATATTTCTAAAAGATAACCTAAAAATCTATTTATAATAAGTAAAATATATTTCCTAAATAAAATAGGAGAACTGGTCAGCACACCATATGAAAGGGGCTTATGGGCCGTATTGCATTCCATGGCCCGTAATCAGGATCTCGAACTCAGCTGATGAAAATTTGGACTTCAACCCTACGACACCCTTCATGACTCGTAAAGTGCTTTATGACCCGTAAAAAGGATTTCATCTGATAAAACTTCAGAAAGTCCCAATCTTTGATCTTCAGGGCACGAACTATCTTCTACGTGTAACACCCTGCGAAAAGTTTGAAATGTCCCTAGAATATAACCATATACATAACACATCTTCCCAATCTTGGATGAAAAATACGAGATCAGATTTGCGATCAGCACAGAAAACTAGGTGGAAAATGGTCTCGACCCAATCTTAGAGCAACTGGATCAAAAAATAATTTTTTAATCCAAAATTTGAGACAGTGAGGGTGCGTGTTGGGGTTGCGACACGGACTTGTTACAGACACACACTTATTCTTTTTTTCAATTTTTGACAGGGGTTGAAATTTTGGAAATATACAGGTGCGCGACTGGTCCGCATCACAGACCTATTTTCGCGATCTTTTCCACCAAAGTTTATAAATTTAAATCTTTTGAGAGGAATTCCACACTTTTCCCCACCCCTTCTAGAGTCAATCCATAATCAAGAAAAGTTGTTTTTAGCCTAAATGGGTCTAAAAAAAATCTATTCTAAAATCCTTACGCAAAATTCTAAGAAGAGTCCGTAAGTGAAGAAAAGGAGAAAGAGCAAGAGTTCTAAGGATTGAGGATAATTTCTTGAGAAATTGAGTGTCAAACTCCATACCAGGCATGTAAAGGCTACCCAAAGCATAAGATTGCTCTCCCTTGTGCCCTGTTAAATGTAGTAGGTTGATAGTTGATAGGACTTGTGTTGCAATTCTTAAATATTTTCTTGGAAGTTATATTTAATTTCTATGTATTATCTTAAATTGATGATCATCATACCTTTAATTATTTGTTTAACTGATTAATTGTGCTATTGCATAAATTATACATGTTTAATTGTTAAAGATTTCTTGAATGAACCTAGGGGATGTTGTCTAGCGCCTGGGCTATGTATATATGCATGATTGTTGAGATCTGAGTCTTGAGTTGAGTAAGTGTTAAGGATAATGTTGCTGAAAATGATTGAGAAGAAGATCCTTAAAGGTCTTCTAGACATAGAACTTGGAACTTTAATAATGTTGTTAATCCCTAGAGACAATAGATGATTGGATGAGCGGAGGTCCTTGTCTGAGGGAGGTTGGTTTTACAACCATCCTGATGTAGAAAGACTTATGAGCATGTCGAGTCTTGGGAGGAGTATTGAGCACCAAAAATGATGAATAGTGAGTCCCACTCGCACTAATTAACTGCGTGGCCATCGTAGAAGAGGATTGGACCGTGAGAAACAAACGTTACCTTAGTCCCAAAAGAGGACTTGATGTTATTATAAACCCCCATATATATGCCCTCTATCCCCGATAAGGTACTAGGTGGATGTCGCAATGATATCGCTTCATTGTACCATCACCGGCTCATAGGTGATGGGTGCAGGTCTGAGAAACTCCCAGATTGGTCCCTTGATGATAGTACTTAGATGTTGATATGGTAGTATAAGTCTTGATTGATGGTGATGTGATAGAGTCCTATTCCTTATCTCGAGTTGAGGTTGAGAAACCGATGAGTTGAGGTCATACTATATTTTCTTGCCTTTACTGTTTACTTTAGCCCTTTTACATATGGTAAATTCCACGTACTAATGCCCCTTTGGCATTGCATTATTTTATGATGCAGATTCTATAGACAGAGGTCTTCAGCAAGTGAATGGCCTGTCATGGTATCCTTTTAGAAACTAGTTATAGAGGCTTCATAGACATAGACAGCTGGTAGTTGATATGGATGTCATTTCCCTATTTCTTATGCATATTTATTCCTTTATTTTATCTCATATGATCGATTGAATGATAGCACTTGTGATAGTCTATAGCCCATTGATAGCTCACATTGAATTCTTGAATGTCTTTCACTAATGCCTTGATTGAATGAGTGTGATGGGACTAAGTGGTTCGCTTGGAGACTAGCAATAGTCTCTGAGTGTCAGTTATGCCTAGGGTACCCTCCTGGGCCGTGAAAAACTTGGTATCAGAGCCCAGAGTTCAAGTGTCCTAGGGAGTCTGTGAATCTGTGTCTAGCAGAGTCTGATTTATCGGTGTCTTGTGCACCATACTTCATAATCAGGAGGCTTTAGGACATTAGGAAGTGTTTCCCTTCTTCTATGACCTGAATTCGTGCGATAGAGTTTAAATCTTTGAAGAATTTCCTTTTAATACGTGCATTGTACGTATTGTAGAAAATACCGCCAAAGAGAACAACTACTCAAAGATATGCCACAGCCCAGTTACTGAGAACACCCACTCCGAGGTCCTAGTTCATGTGGAGATGAGTAGAGTGGACCGCCTTCCAGAGCTGTTGTGGTCCCACAAGCACCCCCTAACTGCCCAAGCCAGCTCCCAGCTCCTAGCTCTAGCTCACAGGATTCCTCAGCTGAAACCGGACTCGGAGATTTCTTGAGGATGAACCTGCCAGTGTATACCAGGTCTAAGGTTGAGGTGGACCCACAAAGTTTCATTGATGAGATATATAATGTTTTGAAAGCTATGCATGCTACTTAGATTAAGGGAGTTGAGCTTGCCTCATTCTAGCTGAAAGACATTACTAATGTTTGGTACAACCAATAAGAGTAGAGTAGAGGTGAGGATGCAGAGCCTGCAGAATGGGAAGAGGTTGAAGTTGTTTTCCTTGGTCATTTCTTTCCTCAAGAGTTGAGGTAGGCGAAGGTGGATGAGTTTGTGAACTTGAAGTAAGGAGGGGTGACGGTTAAGGAGTATAACCTTAAATTTTTTAAGCTGTACAAATATGCTCTGGAGATGGTCCAAGATATGAGGCCAGGATGAGGAAGTTTCTTTCTGGTTTGGGCAGGCATATGCAGAAAGGGTGCAAGGCAACCTTGTTAATCCCCAACGTGGACATCTACAGAATCGTGGTGTATGCCCAACAGATAGAGGAGGATAAGAAGAGAAATAGAGAAGAGCAGATGAACAGAAAGGCAAAATCAGCAGGACAAGAGCCTAGCCAACAGAGACAGAATTAGGGTGACAAGTCCTACTTCTAGAAAAGTTCATCTCATCATGCACCTTCTGTAGCAAATGCCCCCGTTCAGTCAAACAGGTATGATTAGGAGTCCCATGGATTCCAGAATTTAAGTTCTCAAGGTACCCAACCTCAGACCAGTGTTACTTAAGGCCTTAAGTGAAAGCCACCATGTGGCAAATGTGGGAAGCTCCATCTTGGTAGGTGTCATTTGGACACAGATGCTTGCTTCCTATGTGGGTAGACAAGTCACTTCTAGCATTAGTGCTCGAAGAGGAGACGAGATCAAGAAAGTAATAGAGCATAGTCCTTTGCAGTACGCCCAACTAGCAGTCATCAAAGGGATAATATTACGGGTATAGGAGGCGGGACGAACCGCATTTATGCTATGTCTAATCGGCAGGATTAGGAGGCTGCACCAGATATTGTTATAGGTATACTTTGAGTCTTTACCTTTGATTGTTATGCATTGCTTGACCCAGGTGCCACCTTGTTATTTGTGACTCCTTATGTGGCTAGTATTTTGGGATTCTTCCAGAGTGTTTGCTTAAACCTTTTACTGTTTCCACTCCCATTGGTGAGTCTATCTTACCTGAGAGACTTTACAGTGGTTGTATAGTGTCCATTTATCATAGAGAAACCTTAGCTGACTTAGTAGAATTGGAGATGGTAGACTTTGATGTGATACTTGGCATGGATTGGCTTTATGTCTGTTATGCTTCTGTTGACTGTGGAACCCGAATTGTTAAGTTCCAATTTTCTAATGAGCCTGTTCTAATTACACTAGTGCATGATGTGCTAGGGACATGAAACCACACTTTGGTTTTTTTTCGAAATTCAATGAAATCTGACAATTTGCAAAAAACAATCTAATTACACTAGTACGCGATGCGCTCTTACGCATTTTCGCACTAGTTTTAGTCTTTTAATTGGGAGGGCTAGTTTCGACCTTTACCACACCCCATTATCCTAAATTAGATGGTTTTAAGTCATCTTAAAGTCCAAAAACACTTTTTTTTACACTTTCATTCATTCAAAACAAGAAAACCCTATCAAGAACTCACGTGTAAAAAATTCAAGAACGATAGTAGGGCTTAGGAATTCTTTCCAACTCTTCAAGAATTCTTTCCCAGGTATGTAAGGCCACCCTAAAACTATTATTTTTGAGAATATCTTTAAAAATAGAAGTTAGTTTTCACCCATGAACTTTCAAGTACTAGTTGAGATTAAATCCATGTGATTTTGTTAAGTATGGTAATTTCCATGGTACATATAGATTCTTGATGAAGATTATGATTCTTGATTTCTATATTATTCAATTAAAGTATTGTTATCATATACTCATGTATGAACATGATTCATTATGGTTGAGGTTTCTTGAAAATCTTGTTACTATTCCAAGAAAAGAAAGACTAGTATGAGTACCTTTTAAGCTAATTCAAAAAGTACATTTTAAGAATTGGTTCTTGCATATTAGCCAAGTAATCTAGCATGTTTTTGAATTACTTGAGTTGATATTCATTTTTAGTCAAGTTAAGGAACTCAGATACGAAAGTTAAGTAGTAAGTTGGGCTATGTCCAGAGAAACCAGATTTCAAGAATTCACAATCTTTAAGTATGAGCTATATAAAGATCATTTTTTGGGAGTAGTATTAAGTACTGATATGGGTGAGGGTAGAATTAATTACTCAAAGTCATAAACTATGTTGCCAGCCTAGGTTAGAATTTTAACACGGTACATTCCTCTTTAGCCACTGAGATGGCCTAATTTTGGGATGGATCCACTCCCCTAGTTCTTTGTCCCGTACCTCAACAAAGCACGGCACGACTTAGGAAGTGTGGGATAAACATTGTTTCACCATGAAGCTCATAGTGGTGTTTTTTGGTAAGAGAAACTCCCCAGGCTAAAAGATATATTTTACTTACCAATTTTCAGCATGTTAATTTCAACATACTAAGTATCTAGTATCATTGTTACTTTATTATGAGATATTTTTATGTCTTTTAAGAAATATTATATTATTCTGAGTTCCTATTTTGTCCATCTTACATACCGTACATACCACATACTAATGGCCTTAGGACCTGCGTTGTTTTATGATGCAGACGCAGGTGACAGAATTCCTCAGCAACCGCTTCGTTGAGAACCTGATAGCTTCCGGTCTTTTGGCGAGGCCTCTTCTCAGCCTAAGGCTCTTGAGTTATCTATGTTTCATTACCATATTTATTTTTAGTTCTACCTACTTGGGGCTGTCCTAGTAGTCTTTTCAGACAACTTTAGTAGAGATTCTATAGACTATGTGTCAGTATTTTAGTTTCAGTTTATTCAGATATTGCTTATGAACCTTTACACTCAGTTATGCAGAATATTCTTTTTAATATTGTAGCTTTTATAGCCTTTTCAACTATTGTTTGAGTCTTTCGCTGAGTAAGTACCCAGGCCAAGTGTTTAGCTTGGGACCAGAGATGGTTTTCGAGTGCCGGCCATATCCAGGGTGTAGGCTCGGGGCGTGACAAACATGGTGTCAGAGCACAGAGTTCAAGAGTTCTAGGGAGTCTATGGAACCGTGTCTACTAGAGCCCGTATTATGGGTGTGAAGCGCACCACATCTATAATAGGGAGGCTACGGGATATTAGGAAGTGTGATCATTACTTTTTATTCCTTGTCTCATTCTTCAGAGTATCTCTCTATTGAAGTCCCTTCTAACTTGTGTGTTCATGCCTTACTTTTTAGATAATGCCTTTTCGTAGAGCTAATGGACCAGTAAGGGGAAGAGGATGCCCAATCAGGAGAAATGCAAACCAGCCTGGCGAATTCATGAGTAACCTAGACATCCAACTGTGCTTGTGCATAAGCTACAATAAGCGGATATCTCCAACACTTAGCTTCTCCAGGCCATCCATACTTTGTCTCAGGTAGTCACGGCATAGGGAGGATGCTAAGGAGATGGAAGAAATGATAGGTCAGATACCGCTAGTGTTAAGGAGTTTCTAAGGATAAACCAACCAGAATTCACGGAGTCCAATGTGAATGAGGTTCCTGAGAATTTCATTGAGGAGCTCCAGAAGGTGTTTCAGGTTATGTAGATATGTGATGCTGAGGGGTTGAGTTAGCTGCCTACTAGCTCAAGTGGGTAGCTAGACTCTGGTGTGATCAGTGGAAAGGGAGCAGGGTAGTCTGGGCATTAGCTGTTAGTTGGACAGTGTTTGAGGAGGCCTTTTTGGGGTAGTACTTTCCCAGAGAGATTAGGTAGGCTAAGGTAAGAGAATTTCTAAATCTAAAGTAGGAGAATATGAGTGTATGGGAGTACAACCTCAAGTTTACTCAGTTGTCCCATTATGCTCCTGCTATAGTGGCAGATATGCGCACTAGGATGGATCTTTCTATGTCTGTGCTCTCTCAAACAACTAAGAGGGAGGGCAGAAATGCGATGCTAATTGGAGATATGGATATAGCCCGCTTGATGACATATGTGTAACAGGTAGAGGAGGAGGAGATGCAGGATAGGGAGGAGTTTAGGAGCAAGAGGGCCAAGACATTAGGCCAGGAGACAAGCAAAGGAGGGATTGGAGGTGGAAATCACTCATTTTTTCTACCTAAGACAACTGGACCAGAACTTTCATCCACTAGTGCACTTGCACCAAGAGTCAGGAATGAGCAGTGATCACAGCACCGCAAGTTCCTGGGCAGCCGATCAAAGAGTAACATAGCTCAAGGATCAAACCGTTATCCTACTTGTGGTAAATGTGGTAGGCCTCATCCCGGAGAGTGCCTTATGGGCGAAAATTGTTGTTTCAAATGTGGTTAGGTAGGGCACTTCTTGAAGGATTGCCCTATAGGGAAACAGACTATGAGAGATGCCAGATCATAGATAGTCTCTTCAGCACCGCAGGGTAAGCCACCTCACAGGGGTACTTCAGCAGGGATAAGCGGGGGCATAAACCGTTTGTATGCCATGGGCACCAAAAAAGAGTAGGAGAACTCACCAGATGTGGTTACGGGTATGCTCAAAATATTTACCTGTGATGTCTATGCATTAATAGACCCAGGAGCCACATTGTCTTTTGTAACCCCATATGTAGCTATGAAGTCTGGGGTCAATCCAGAATGCCTTCTTGAGCCTTTCAGTGTTTCTACTCTTACTGGAGAATCTATCTTAGCCCAAAGAATCTATAGGGGATGTCCAGCATTCGTTTATCATAAGACTATTGTAGCTTATTTGGTGGAGTTAGACATGGTAGAGTTTGATGTCATCCTAGGCATGGATTGGCTTCAGGATGTGTATGCCTCTATAGATTGCAGAACCAGAGTAGTCAAATTTTACTTTCCCATTGAAACAGTCTTAGAGTGGAGGGGTAGCTCAATTTTCCCTAAGGGTCAGTTTGTCTCATATCTCAAAGCTAGAAAGTTATTTTCTAAAGGGTGTATTTACCACCTAGTGATAGTTCAGGATTCTCGTGCCGAGGCACCACCTCTTCAGTTTGTCCCCATTGTGAATGAATTCCCAGAAGTTTTTCCTGAGAATCTTTCCGGAGTCCCTCCTGATAGGGAGATAGACTTTGGGATAGACACTCTTCTAGATACTCAACCTATACCTATCCCTCCATACTATATGACTCCTTCAGAGCTAAAAGAGTTAAAGTTGCAGCTAAAACTTCTCTTAGATAAGGGTTTCATTAGTCCAAGCATCTCACCTTGGGGTGCTCTAGTCCTTTTCGTCATAAAAAGGACGGTTCTCTACAGATGTGCATAGATTACCGTTTGTTGAACAATGTCACTATTTAGAACAAGTATCCTCTTCCCAGAATTGATGACTTATTTGACCAACTTCAAGGAGCTACCTATTTTTCCAAGATAGATCTCAGATATGGATATCATCAGCTTAAAGTTAAAGAGAGAGAGACATTCCTAAGACATATTTTAGAACTCGTTATGGTCACTATGAGTTTTTTGTCATGTCCTTCGTGCTGTTGAATGCACCATTAGCTTTCATAGATCTTATGAACAGCGTATAAAGGCCGTACTTGGATATGTTTGTTATTGTGTTCGTAGATAATATCCTAATCTACTCATTTAACAAGGAAGAACATGTAGACCTTCTTAGAATTATCCTTCAAACCTTTAAGAATCAGCAATTATATGCTAAATTCTCTAAATGTGAGTTCTGGTTGGCATCTGTGGCATTTCTGGGGCATATTGTGTCTAGTGAGGGTATCCAGGTTGATTCCTAAAAGATTGAGACAGTAAAGAATTGGCCAAGGCCCATAACTCCCATAGAGATAAGGAGTTTCTTGGGCTTGATAGGTTACTACAGATGGTTTATAGAGGGATTTTATTCTATCTAAGCTCCCTTGACTAAGCTGACTCGGAAGCAGACTAAGTTCAAATGGTCAGAAGCTTGTGAGAAGAGTTTCCAAGAGTTGAAGATTAGACTGACCAAACCCCCAGTCTTATCCCTACTAGATGGAGTTAATGATTTCGTGGTATGTTGTGATGCTTCCAGAGTTGGCCTAGGCTGTGTATTAATGTAGAGAGGCAAGATTTATGAAAGGAATTACCTAACTTATTCTCTTGAGCTTGTTGTGGTGGTGTTTGCTCAGAACATTTGGAGACATTGTCTATATGGTGGGCACATAGATGTATTCACCAACCACAATATGTATTTGGCCAAAAGGAGCTGAATTTGAGACAGAGGAGATGGTTGGAGCTACTGAAAGACTGTGATATGAGTATCCTCTATCATCCAGGTAAAGCTAATATAGTTATTGATGCTCTTAGCAGGGTGAACATAGGGAGCACATCTTATGTGGAGGATGAAAAGTAATGTTAGCTAAGGAAGTTCAAAGACTAGCCCATTTTTGGGGTGCAGATTAAAGATTCTGATGAAGGTGGGGCCATTGTCAGGAATGGGTTAGAGTCATCCTTTGTGGTAGAAGTGAAAGAAAAATAAGACAAGGATCCCATCCTTCTCCAATTGAAAGAATATATTCAGAAGCAGAAAGTATCAGTGTTCTCAAAAGGGGGGATGGTGTCCTGAGATACCAAGGCAGGTTGTGTGTGCTAAGTGTTGACGGCTTTAGAGATAGGATCTTGGCTGAGGCTTATAATGCCAGATACTCTATCCACCCTGGTGCAACAAAGATGTACAGAGATTTGCAAGAGGTTTATTAGTGGGGTGGTATGAAGAAGGAGATTGTAGAGTTCGTGTCTAGTTGCCCAAATTGCCAGCAAGTTAAGGTTGAGCACCATAGGCCTCGTGCTTTAGCCCAGAACATTAAGATTCTGGAATGTAAATAGAAGATGATTAATATGGACTTCGTAACAGGCTTACCTCGATCCTATGCACAACATGATTCGATATGGGACATAGTAGATAGAATGACAAAGTCAGCTCACTTTCTACCTGTCAAGACAAGTGATACAGCTGAGGATTATGCCAGACTCTATCTTGAGGAGATTCTTAGGTTGCATATGGTCCTTATATCCATTATTTCAGACAGTGGAGCTCAGTTTACAACATAGTTTTGGAAGTCCTTTCAGAAGGGCTAGGTATGAAAGTGAATCTTAGCATAGCTTTCCATCCACAGAGAGACGGGAAAGGAGAGCGAACTATGACCTTGGAAGATATGTTGAGAGCGTATGTGATAGACTTTAAAGGTAACTGGGATGACCATTTACCCTTGATCGAGTTCTCTTACAATAATAGTTTTCAGGCCAGTGTACAGATGTCACCGTATGAGGCCCTTTATAAGAGAAGGTGTAGATCACCCATAGGGTGGTTTAAAGTTGGTGAGGAAGGATTGATAGGACCTGATCTAGTCCATCAGGCTATGGAAAAGTTGAAGGTCATCCAAGAGAGGCTCAAGACAGCTCAGAGCCAACAAAAGTCTTACACGGATATTAGAAGAAGAGACTTGGAGTCTGAGGTAGGCGACTGGGTGTACCTAAAGGTGTCTTTAATGAAAGGAGTTATGAGATTTCGGGAAAAAATGGAAACTCAGCCCATAATATATTGGGTCTTATCAAATCCTGAGAAGAGTGGGTAGCATTGCTTACAAGTTAGAATTACCAGTAGAATTAAGTGATATACATCTGGTATTTCCTATTTTCATGCTTAAGAAGTGCTGGGGAGTTAACCCTTTAGTTGTCCCGGTTGAAAGTGTTGGAATTAAAGATAATTTGTCATATGAAGAGATCCCGATGTAGATATTAGACCGGCAAGTTCGCAAATTGAAGACCAAGGAGATTACTTCGATGAAGGTTTTGTGGAGGAACCAATTCGTGTAGGAAGCTACATGGGAGGCAGAGGAAGATGTGAAGGCCAAGTATCCACATTTGTTCATTGCCTAAATGATGATATTAAAGGTGAACTTCCGTAAACTATCTTGAAGATTTATGTTTAATAAGTACGAATATCTTGTGATTTAAGCTAGTTTTGTTCATATCGCAATCATTCAAGGGCGAATGATCCCAAGGGGGAGATATTGTAACACCTAATGAAAATACGAAAATACCCCTAGAATTGACCTCACGCGTAATGTGTCTTCCCATGCTCCGTTTGCAAATCCAAGATCGAATTTGTGATCAGTGCGAAAAGCAGAGTCGAAAAATGGTCTCAACTCGACTTTAACATGACCGAGCCAAATTAAATTTTTCCAACATAATAATAAAATGGTGAGGTTTCTGTGCCCTTCCAATGCGCACTAGGGACGCGGAACCACACTTTGGCTTTTTTCGAAATTTGATGAAATCTGACAATTTACGAAAATAGTCTAATTACACTAGTGTGCGACGCACACTAGTGAATTTTTGCACTGGTTTTCATTTTTTGATGGGGAGGAGTAGTTTCGACCTTTCTCACACCAAATAATCCTAAATTAGATGGTTTTAAGTCATATTAAAGTCCAATGCAGTTTTTTTACACTTTCATTCATTCAAAACAAGAAAACCTCTCAAGAACTCACATGCAGGAAATTCAAGAGCGATAGTAGGACTTAGGAATTCTTTACAACTCTTCAAGAATTCTTTCCGAGATATGTAAGGCCACTCTAAAACTATTATTTTTGAGAATATCTTTAAAAATAGAAGTTAGTTTTCAGCAATGAACTTTCAAGTACTGGTTGAGATTAAATCCATGTGATTTTGTGAAGTATGGTAATTTCCATGGTACATATAGATTCTTGATGAATATTATTATTCTTGGTTTCTTTATATTCAATTAAAGTATTGTTATCAAATAATACTCATATATGAACATGATTCATTATGGATGAGGTTTCTTGAAAATCTTGTTACTATTTCAAGAAAAGAAAGACTAGTATGAGTACCTTTTAAGCTAAGTTCAAGAAGTACATTGAAGAATCGGTTCTTGCATACTAGCCAAGTAATCTAGCATGTTTTTAAATCACTTAAGTTGATATTAGTTTTTAGTCAAGTTAAAGAACTCAGATGAGAAAGCTAAGTAGTAAGTTGGGCTAAGTCCCCGAGAACCCAGATTTCAGTAATTCATAATCTTTAAGTATGAGGTATACAAAGATCATTTTTGGGAGTAGTATTGAGCACCGATATGGTGAGGGTTGAATTAATTACTTGAGTCATAAACTATGTAGCTAAATAGGATAGGATTTTACCACGGTACATTCCTCTTTAGCCACTGAGATGGCCCAGTTTTAGGATGGATCCACTTCCCTAGTTCTTTATCCCCTACCCTGGCAAAGTACGGGAAGGCTCTAGCAGTGTGGGCAAGATGATGTATCACCACGAAGCTCATATTGGTGGTTGTCGGTTAGAGAAACTCCCCAAGCTAAAAGATATATTTTACTTACCAGTTTTCAGCATGTTAATCTCGGCATACTTAGTATTTATTATCATTGTTACTTCATTATGAGATATGTTTGTCTTTTAAGAAATATTATGTTATTCTAAATTACTATTTTGGCCATCTTATATACCGTACATATCATTTACTGACGTCCTCAGGACCTGCATCATTTTATGATGCATATGACAGATTTCCTCAACAACCACTTCGTTGAGAATCTGACAGCTTCCAGTCTTTTGGTGAGGCCTCTTCTCAGCCCGAGGCTCTTGAGTTATCTATGTTTCATTACCGTATTTATTTTGAGTTCTGCATACTTGGGGCCTATGCTAGTAGTCTTTTCAGACAGCTTTAGTAAAGGTTCCATAGACAATGTGTCAGTATTTTAGTTCCACTTTATTCAGATATTGGTTATGAACTTTTACACTCTGTTATGCAGAACATTATTGTTTAGCTTGTTGCTTTTATAGCCTTTTCAACTATTTTTGAGTCATCCACTGAGTAAGTACCCATGCCAAGTGGTTCTCTTGGGACCAGAGATGGTTTCCGCATGTCATCCACATCCAAGGTGTAGGCTCGGGGCAGGACATCTTGAATTCGTCCTGATTGTGAATAAGTTCCCTGAAGTGTTTCCTGATGATCTACCTAGAGTCCCTCCTGATAGGGAGATTGACATTAGGATTGATGTACTTCTAGAGACCTAACCTATTTTAATCCCACCTTATAGAATGTCCCTCGCAGAGTTGAAATAATTGAAAGAACAATTGAAAGATCAGAGAAAGGTTTCATATGGCCTAGTGTCTCGCCTTGTGGTGCTCCTATCCTATTCGTGCGTAATAACGATAGGTCTCTCAAAATGTGCATAGACTACCAGTAACTGATAAGGTCATAATAAAGAATAAGTATCCTCTTCGCAAGATAGATGATCTGCTTGACCAACTTTAGGGTGCTACTTGTTTCTCCAAGATAGACCATAGATTGGGTTACCATCAGTTGAAAGTTAGGGAAAGTAAAATTCCAAAGACAGCCTTTAGGACATAGTATGGCCATTTTGAGTTCTTTGGCCTTGTCCTTTGTGTTGACAAGTGCACCTGCAACTTTTTCATGGATTTGATGAATTGGGTTTTCAGACCGTATCTTGATATGTTCATGATTGTGTTTATTGATGATATTCTTGTATATTCAAAGGATGAAGTGGAGCATGCTAATCCTCTTAGAGTGGTGTTACAAACGCTCAAGAACTATGAGTTGTATGTGAAATTCTCAAAGTATGAGTTTTCGCTTAAGTTTGTGCCCTTCCTCGGCCGTGTTGTTTTGGGAGATGGTATTCGGGTAGATACTCAGAAGAATGAAGCGGTTAAAAATTAGCCTAGACCAACTTCTCTGATGAAAATAAGAAGCTTCTTGGGTTTAGCAGGATACTATCGCAGATTTGTTGAGGGCTTCTCTTCCTTCTCAACACCATTGAGTAAGCTAATGCAGAAGAGAGCCAAATTTCAGAGGTCGGAGGAATGTGAAAAGAGTTTCCAAGAGTTGAAGATTAGATTGACTACAACACCTGTCTTAACCTTGCCAAACTGGATGGAAGACTTCGTGATCTACTGTGATGCACCTACAGTTGGACCGGGTTACGTGTTGATGCAGAGAAGGAAGGTGACAACTTATGCTTCCAGACAACTTAAGACCCATGAGAAGAATTATCTGACTCGTGATCTTGAGTTGGCTGTGGTGGTATTTGCGCTTAAGATTTGTCGTTACTATTTGTATGGTGTGCATGTGGATGTGTTCACTGACCACAAGAGCTTACAATATGTGTTCAGCGAGAAGGAGTTCAACCTACAATAGAGAAGGTGGTTAGAGTTGCTTAAGGATTATGACATGAGTATTCTCTACCACCTAGGTAAGGCTAGTATTGTTGTGGATTCTGTTAAAAGGATATATATGAGTAGCATTGCTCATATGGAGGAAGGGAAGAGAAAATTAGCTAAGGAAGTGCATAGATTGGCTTGATTGGGAGTACAACTTGAGGAGAACAATGAAGGCAGGGTCAATGTTCAGAATGGGTGTGCTTCGTCCATAGTGTCAGAAGTGAAGGAAAAGCAAGACCAAGACCTTGTGTTATTCCAATTGAAAGAAGCAGTTCACAAGTAGAAGGTGATGGTTTTTGATGTGCTATCAAAATACAACATATTTGATGCCTAAAACAAGGGATTTGTGAGTTCTTAATCCGACTTTTTATGGATTTTATTTCTTTTTGTGTTTTTCTTGCAAAAAACCTATGTTGGCATGATTTTGAAAAAATGTTGCAAATTTTGCTGAAGCTTAGGACATATGAACACACTCACGAGTCGGAGCCCAAGCTATGAGTCGTAGGGTGTGTCATAGCAAGAGACCGAAAATTCAAAAATCTGCTTAGTGGAGGTCACCCTTACGAGGCCATCCCACCGACACATATAGGTGGACTCATAGCTTGAATCAGAGAGCCAAAATGTTGGACCAAAAAGCGAAGACCAGGACTATGAGAGGAATATATGAGTCATAGCTCAAGCAATGACTCGTACCTATGGATCGTACCGGTTTAGACTAAGATGCCAAGAACCTGATGCAAGACCACGGCTATGACTCGTAGGTCATCTTACAAGTCATACTTGCGAGACTTATCAGCTACCAGCTGTCTTTTCTATGTGCATTCTAGGGTTATTTTGTAAATACTATATATAGTTTAAGTTAAGGTTTTAGAAAGAGTTCGACAAGAAGACATTTTACAATCATTTTGTTGAATCATTTCTTAGTTTTTAGATTAGTTTAGTGTTTTCTCTTGGAAAACCCATTTTGGGGATTGAAAATCTTGCCTTGTACTCATTGTTAATCAATCGAACTTTTGGGTTTGCAACTTGTGGTGCCAACTTTCTTCATTGTTATTGGTAAAACTCTCATTTATGTCTTGTTTGTGCATTTTTGCTTGTTTTGCCTCAGCCTTGAGTAGCTAAGCACCCACAACTTGGGGTTATGGGAACCATGGGTAGTTGACTTGAGATAACCTAGGTTTATTGCATTTCTATGATTGGCGTTTTGTATGTATTGTCTATTTCCCTTCATTATGATTGTTGTTTGGTGGTGGACAACACCAAATCCCGCCTACTATCACGATCCAGACCAAGGTAGTGACGAATAGGAAAAGGGAAGTAGATAGGATTTGATCGATGTCTTCTCATCTAATCAATCGAACCTGACCAAGGGGAGGTTGAATGGGATAATTGGTAACGGTTAGTTGGAATACCATGGTTGCCGACCAAACATCATGGTAAAATTTTACCTTCACCTTCATAAGAGGGCTAGAAGAACCTAAGTTATTGTCCTGTATGATAATCTTCAATTGTGCTCATGCTACCTAGGGTAATCGAGTCAATGAACTATGGGGGATACAATTCCCAAGTGTTCCCTAAAATTGAGTGTTTCCCACATAGTAGTATTGTCATAATTTTACTTTTATTTTGAATCAACCCCCCCCCCCCCATTTAGAGATTTTAGTTATTGATGCTTGGAAAAATTAGTAGTGAAATCTTGTAGTCAAGCCCTGTATTCCCTGTGGATTCGATCCTAACCTTCGGTTAGGTTAAGTGCTGACAGCAACCGCTTTCTTAGTGGAGCGTGAATATCAGATGTCATAAAAAATTATGGCACCATTGTTGGGGAATACAACTAGGTTTTGATTTGATTTCACTACTGGTTAGTTTTGATTTGATTTCACTACTGATTTCTAGAGTCTCGTATATTTTACTTTTATTTTTGTTTTTGTTGTTTGATTTATTTGTAGGGTATACTAGGTTGTATACCCAACACGAGGATCCAAGGAAATCCCTTAGCTCCACTCAATTTGGAGATCCATCGGCTACCAAGAAGAATAGCTCAAGTGAATGAGGATATCAAGGTTGAGGAAGATATGAATACGAATGAGGATATGGGCAGAGAAGAGAATCCACAATAAAGGGGTAACAGGCCAAAGCTCAATTCAATGAAAATGTTTATGGATGGAATCAATATCGATTGAACCCTATGGCTATGGATGTTACCAGTGCCATAGTACTGCCTTCTTTACCGGTGGATACTAAGTTTACTTTATCGAGTGGATTGCTCCAAATGCTCCAAAATCATGGACTAGTCACAGGGCTACCTTCAAAGGATCCCCACCATCATCTCTAAAATGTGGTATTTTTTCGCAAAAGTGTCATGGGGACACAAAACCTTTCTCTTTATATTGTTGGTTTAAGAGTGTTTCCACTATCATTGACTGGCAACGCAGTTGTATGGTTGTCTGAGCTTCCTCCGGGTATTATCACAAGTTGGGCTGAGCTTCAGAGAGTATTCCTTGAAAGATATTTCTCAAGATCTAAAAAGTTGAAGCTCAAGGACAAAATCAATAACATTGAGCAATTACTGGGTGACTCATTAGGACAACATGAGAGAGGTTTACTAAATGCTTGAGGATAGTCCCTGATCCCGAGATTGTTGATGATGCCTTGGTTGAGATTTTCTATCGTGCGCTTGATGAAAATAGTCAAGCATGTGCCAACACAATCATAGGAGGCATGTTCCTAGACCAACCTTTTGCATCAATAGCTACAAAGATGGAGTAAGTGGTCAAAACAAATAGAGCATGAGGTCAACGAGAGCGAGATGTGACGAAACCTTCTTGTGTGGTCAACACCAATAATGACCAAGCAAAGGTGAATGAGGAGATCATGGAACAAGTTGCTCAACTTCGCGCAAGTATGGACTTAGTGTAAAAGCAAGACCAAGCAAGTGTCAAAGCAGTCATCCACCAACCTCTGAAGGCTCCTCTCTACGACAATCCATTCTTTGATGAGGATGCATGTTTTGTAAGAAACCAAACGGTGGGTTTCCGAAATTACCCCGAAGGGTCCGATGCGGACTATTGGAGGCAAGGTTCTAGGAATCAGGGTCGGAACTTCAACCATGATGGGGTGTATAGAGATAACGAGGCAGATACTATGAGAAAGAGAATGCCAGATGCAGAGTAGGGAAAAAAAGAGGGCTACAGGAATGGTTCCTATATGCCTCCTCACAACCGTGATGGCGGGTCAAGTAACTCCAGGATCAAAGAGATGTTTGAAAAGTTGTTGAAGCGAGCCAACCACCAAGATGAGACTTTAAAGGGAGTGAAAGTGGATATTTCAAGTACTAACCAAAAAATAGAGTCTCATTTGGTGGCGATTAAGCAACTTGAACAATATTTCGGGCAAGTGCCTTCACAACTAAACCAATGCTAAAAGGGTACATTGCCAAGAAATATGGTTCAAAATCCTAAAAATAAAGGGCGTTGTATGGCAGTGATGACTAGGAGTGGCAAGAGCACCGTAGACCCCCACCCCCTTATGCATGTAATTATGGATGAAGTTGATGAGAAGGGTGTTGGTGGTGAAGTCGTGGTTGAGGGAGAAGATCCGAAGTTTGCTGGGATGCAACAAGAAGAGGTAAGGGAGCATGAGACATTGAAATCAATTCCCAAACCTCCTTCTCCTTTCCCTCAAAGGCTTAAGAAAAAGGAAGTGGAGGGTAAATTCAAACACTTCCTCTCGATGTTGAAGCAACTCTCCATCAACATTCCCCTTCTAGAAGCTTTGGAGAAAATGTCCGAGTATACCAAGTATATGAAGGATTTGCTCACCAAGAAACGCACTTTGAGCCAAGAGTTCTTGCAAGAACTCCAACAATGTAGCGCTATTATGACCAAATATCTTTTTCAAAAGTGAGAGGACCTGGGTGTATTCACCATCCCTTGTACCATTGGTGATGTTGAGTCCACAAGAGCATTCTGTGACTTAGGAGCGAGCATCAATCTAATGCCTCTTGTTGTATTCAAAAAGCTTTGCCTTGGTACTCCTAACCCAACAAGAATGAGGTTGCTTATGGTGAATTGAACCATTAAAAAGCCAGATGGGATCCTTTTGCATATGCTTGTTAAAGTTGATAAATTCATCTTTTTGGTGGATTTTGTGATCCTTGCCTACGAAGTTGATTTTGATGTGCCCATCATCTTGGGGTGACTATTTCTGATCACTAGGAGAGCCCTAGTGGATATGAATTTAGGTCAACTGTGGTTTAGGGTAAATGATGCAGAGGTAATGTTTGATTTGCACCAATCCATGAAACACTCGGATGAGTGCAAGAATGATGTGTGGACCCTCGATGATAATTGATGAAGGATGATGATAAAGTCGAGCCACAACATTAAACAAGGCACTTCTTGGGAGGTAACCCAATCATTTTGGATAATTGTTGGCTTGTTTTATGTGTTTTGGTTGTTTAGATTCTTAGGTAAAAGGTGTGAATTTGTTTTTATGTTGAAATACATTGGTGCAGTTGTAATATTTTGGGAAATGTTATATTTTGGGATTTAATTTGCAGGTGAAAATTGAAGAACTAGAGATCTGAAAAATGGCACTTGGAGCAGACTCTACGATCAAGCCTACGAGTCATAATCCTCACTACAACTCATAGTCATGCATCATAGAGGGAATCAGTGAGTACCAGAAGTTGGCACATACACTACCAGGCAACCTTACGAGTCGTAAAAGGGGTTCGTAGTGTCCAGGTATAGATTCTGAATTTCTACAAGTGTTGAGTCTGCTATGAGATTGGGACCTATGAGTCATAAGACAGCCTACGACTCGTAGTCGGGGTATCGTAGCCCGATCAGTAGACTTTTAAAATTCTGACCCGGTTGACATATATAAGGGGTCAAAATACAATTTGTCCCCTATTTTCAATTCTATACCCTAAGATCGGCGACCCATCCCTAAATTCTCCGCTTTCCCTTTTCCCACCAAAATTCTAGCTACCTACATCATTTTCTGACAAGATTCCGATGAAGTCACTATTCCTAGGGTTTTCGGTGTGGTTTTCGATTTCCCTTACTTTGGTTTACTTCCCCAATCGATCAATAAGATCCATGGTTATAGTTTGCAATCGTTTGTTGTGAGTTTATTCTCTATATAAGTATGTTCTTGGTTTGATCATGTTAAATCATGACATCTAGTGATTATTGAACTAGACTTGTAACCTAGGGTTTTTAGGCTTTGACGAGTTGAGTTGTGAATCAAATTGTGTTGAAATTCTTGAATGGGTGATGGTGAATGCGAAAGTTATGATTCATGGGATGTATGTGTGATTGTTGCCAACTCATGGTCTACATCATTGTCGAAATTGGAATCTAGGAGGTGTGAGTGTAATGCTTATGCTTTAACTTGTGGAAGTTAATTGAATTGATATGAATAGACATTGCACCCCTTGGAATGTTTTATAGTTGTCAAGTGTGAGTTTGGAAAGTATATTGTTGTCGTGCTTGACGTAGTGTGGAACTAGTTTTGACTCTTAGGGATGATGGTCGTCTTGAATTTTTGATGTTAGTATGGAATTGATTATGTGCCATGCATTTTATATTACTTTTATGTGTCAAATTGGTTTGCACTATGTGTTTGGTTTGTGCTCTGCATGGGAAAATGTTAGGCATTACAGGTGCCTTCTGTGTTCAGCTACGAGGCAATCCTACGACTCATAAGTTCCTAATACGAGTCGTAGTGGCCCCTCATAGCAAGCACCAATCATCTGTGGTTTCTTCATATTACTCATACGAGACCCACATATGACTCATAGTTCCTGCTATGACTCGTAGTGAGGGTCTAGTAAGCTTTTCTAAGCTTTTTAAAATGTCTCTAGAAATAGGTGCTAGACCAAGACTATGACTCGTAGGCCTTTTTACGAGTCATAACTGTGTCTCGTATCTATGATCAGAAGGTATTTTTGAAGGATTAATGGTTCTATGAGCCTAGTTTATGACTCGTAGGTCACCCTACGAGTCGTAACTACACTTGTATCTACACACCTGCAGTTGCATCAGTAATTCTTCTGATTTTGGTTTGTTTTTTATTCATTGTTATTTGTTGAGTGTTTAGTTAACTATTAACATCTTAATGCTCACATGGGTTGTTGGTTGGTTTACAGGTACCATTCTTCCAAATGACAGACAAGCAATCCAAACTTTTCAAAAGAGATTGGTAGATGAGTCTTTCGAGACCGAGAGATTCGAGGGTTCGGTGGAGATGCACAAGGTCCAGATAGACCCCTTGGCAAATGTGGCTCAGACCTAGGCCCATGCAGCTTAGGAACCTATGGGAGTGAGTAGGGCCTCCTAGTCTGAAGAGGAGGTACAAGAGGTTGAGAGAAATGGCTCGGGGAGTAGCTCGCCACAGATGACTCCCATATATTTTGGCTCCGAGTTAGAGTTTGAGAGAACCTCACAGCCTCAACAGGAGGAAGCCTAATCTCAGCCTCCAGTTGATCCCAGATGATGTGTTGCGGGCATGAAAGAAATATATGACCAGGGGTTGGAGCCTAAGGGGCAAGTCAAACCGGTCCACCAATTTCATAAAGAGTCCAAATTGAATTCCTCAGGCTTAGATAGAGAACCCGGATTGGATGTTGGATTGGATGAGCAAGAACTACAGTAGACCATATAGTAGCTGGGTAAATATGCCCCTTAGATAGTCTGTGTGTTCTATGCGGTGTATCTTGCTACACTCTGTCAAGGGTTGATCAGCTGAGGCTATGGATAGTGATAGCTCGGGGAAGGAAAGTTGATATTTCAGAGGAGACGATCTGACGAGTACAATTTGGGCCCATTCATAGAGTGCCTCAGTCTACCATGGAGTATGATGATCGTATTGATAAAGTGAGGAGAGCGGTGACTGGGAAGGTCATTGGAGCCAAGAAGGAGTTGTTACAATGGATAGCCTGCCAAATCTGTGAGTTGGGTATTGAGCCGATGTGGGTCACAAACCACGCAGATCCTATAGTAAAAGCTAACCTCTCGTTCCAAGCCAAGTTTTGGTGGTCTATTATCCGTTGGCATATAAGGCCAACCTTCACGGATAATGTGATCACCCTCGAGAGAGCCATATTATTGGCCAGCATTCTAGCTGGCTATGCTATAGATTGGGCCCAGATCATTTCGGAGAAGATTCATAAGGCCACAGTTCGGACGAACACCTCACTGTCGTTTCCAATTCTGATCCATCGACTATGCAGTTCAGTAGGTGTTCCTATCGACCCTTACGCAGACCCTCATGTAGAGGCCACACGTACTATAGATTCCAGCCTAATAAAGGCTAATGAGAACCCGGTGGCTTACCACGAGCAGCTCCTCCATCTATCCCAGAGCCATTCCTGGTAAAGCCTCAAATTCTAGGTTCTTCTCCAGCTGCTACCGACATTACTCCGGCTATTGTAGTGCTTACACCAGTAGTTGAGATCGAGTCTACACCATCCTCCAACACTCCAGCACCAGCAGCATCTATTTTATAGGTTGGCCCTCTTTTCTCTGTTGTTGCATTTCAAGGTATATTACGTAGGGTGGTTGTAGCAAAGGGAAGGCAACGTGAGTTGTCAGCACTGGTCTGGACATTGATTGATCAGACTATTTGGGACTCTGAGGAGAGGATGAAGACATTCACCCGACACTTAGTTGATGAGAGAGTCGGAGTGGTGGATACCCGGATCGATGCATTTGAGACTAAAGTCCATCGGAGGCTTGAGGGAGCTAGGCCTGCTGATGCGAGCACGGTTACTGAAGAGTTAGCAAAGTTCAAGGACAACTTAATACAGATGTTGGCAGCCTCTGTTCCAGCCTTAGAGGTAGCACCGGTAGGTGATAAGGCATTTAATTGGCTCACTGACCATCCGAACACACGTGGGAAGAGGCCCCTCGAGCACGATGATCCAGATCTAACCCCAAAGAGGCCGAGACTTGAGGAGAAGCCCATACTAGAGGACGTGATATAGTTGTCACTGCTTCTGTCCATTCAGAGAGATAGAGAGGAGCACACCCCACGTAGAGAGGGTAACTCAGGGTAGCTACAGCCCAAGCAACCGAGGAGAAGATACTACCCCAGGACCCCGCAGATTAGCACAAGACTGGTGCTTGAACACCATGATGTTTGACTCTTTTTGACTCCAGATCTTATTTTGCTTTATGGATATTTTGTCCTTATGTTAGACAATATTGGTTTTCTGGTGGTTTTTGGATATTTTTGTTGGATAATATTCTTATGTTGGGTTTTGGATATTAGTTTGTTAATTGTTAGTTTTTAAAGTCTATATATCTATGTTATGTTTTTATTTTTCTCGTCTTAAGTTTGTGTTTTTACTTTCAAGACAAAGTATCATGTTTTGGTGGGGTGTTGGAAGTTATGGATTAAGGTGAAGTCTGAGTAGCCTCAACTCCATAACTTCCCCTATTTTTGATCCAAGTTTTTCTTGCCACGTTTCTTTTTCCTTGTGATGCTTAATTTTCTATTGAACCGGCATATTTAGGAAGTATAGATAATTTGTAAATGCATAGTAATATTATTTGTTGTTATATATATATATATCTTAACTATTCTTTAAGTTTTTGGTAAAAATTAGGTATCCTCGAAACTTTTAAGATTGTGGTTGTTAATGCATTCATACATTTGAGTATCTGGCAATGTTTGTTCTAACACTGTGAAGGTAAGTTGAGGCTAGAAGCATGACTTGGGAGTCTATACTTGATTGTGTGTGCAATGTTATGTGTGTTGTGTGCTTATTTTGATGCGTTTATGTATCATGTATGGACTCAGAACTTGCCCTAGTACTCTAAGACTTGTTTAGTGACTTGGTTGATCTAGAAGTGATCTTAGACCTTTGTTCTGATAGTAAGTCCATTAGCCTAAATTACCTACCAAATAAACTAGTGAATCCCTTGTTCCAAATGGTTGAGCTTCCCATGTACTTATTCTTTCTTGACACCTTGCTAACCTTAACTCGTTTGATGAAATACCTTGATATTTGTCCTGATCTATCCTTGAACATGTGAACCTTGATTGAGGCTAAAAGCCTAAGTTGAGAGTGGATGTATTGGTGGCCCTAGTTTGAGGCATAGATATTGTGTACTTCACCTTAGGCTAAAAGCCTAAGTTGGGGGTGGCCTTTATTGTGGTAAAATAACAAAAATGAGGTAGTTAGTTGGGGTGAAAAGAAAGAAAGTAAATAATCATGAGCCAGGTGAAGAAAAAGAAAAGAAAAAGTGTCTTGAGTTGAAAAGATTAGCCAAAATGAGTTTGAAATGGATGCACGACTGAAAACTGAAAGAAAAAGCTCGAGAAAAGCTTAAAATGGGGGAATAAGGGAGGAGTTAGTGAAATTAGATGGATTGAGAAGGTAACAGTGTTAGTAAGCATGGTTCAAGGACAACTTTCAGTCACTAATTGCCTAAAATGTCATACCAAAGCCCCCTGAATCTATGCTACAAGCTCTGAAGTCCTAAAGTGATTCAAATCCACTTGGTCGCCAAGCCAAAAGATGAGTATAAGGGCAAGTTTATGGTGTTATTCATTGTTCATGAATTTCAATTGTGAGAGTGAGAATGTTTCCTCAATCCCTGAATTCTGAATGTTTTTGAGAGAGTATAAGGGACTTCTTTCTAGCGATAGCATTTGCACTACTTGAGTAGCATATGACTAAACCAATGATTGTGCAAGGTTAATGCTCCTTAGCTTATCATAGTTGGATTTCTAGGTATGTCGTTGTGTTCTTGTTTTGCTTAACAACTTTGAAATCCTGTTTTGAAAATAGTAGTGGGATACCTAAATGAAAGGAGTTGTTGTATATGTCATCAATATAGTTGCTATGTATTTCTTTTTGTCTACGTAGATCGACTCGTCGCTTGAGGACAAGCAATAATTCTAAGTTGAAGGTATTGATGTGCTGTCAAAATACAGCACATTTGATGCCTAAAACAAGGGATTAGTGAGTTCTTAATGTGACTTTTTATGGTTTTTATGTGTTTGTGTGTTTTTCTTGCAGAAAAATTAGGTTGGCATGATTTTGAAGAAAAGCTGCAGATTTTGCTGAAGCTTAGGACATATGAGCATACTTACGAGTCATAGCCCAAGCTACGAGTTGTAGAGTATATCATAGAAAGAATCAGAGATCAAAAATTCAAAAGTCTTCTAAGTGGAGGTCACCCTTACAAGGCCATCCTATGAATCGTAAGTTTCACTACACATCGTATAAATGGACTCGTAACAGGAATCAGAGAGCCAAAATATTGGACCAAAAACTAAAGTCTAAGACTACGAGAGGAATATACGAGTCGTAACTCAAGCAATGACTCATATCTATGGGTCGTACCAGTTTAGTCCAAGATGCCAAGAACTTGATATGAGACCCCGACTATGATTCGTAGGTCATCCTACGAGTCGTACCTACGAGACTTATCAGCTGCCAGCTATCTTTTTTATATACATTCTAGGGTTATTTTGTAAATACTATATAGAGTTTAAGTTAGGGTTTTAGAAAGAGTTCGACAAGAGACATTTTACAATCGTCTTTTGAATTTTTTCTTAGTTCTTAGATTAGTTTAGTGTTTTCTCTTGGAAAACCCATCTTGGGTATTGTAAATCTTGCCTTGTACTCATTGTTGATCAATCAAGCTTTTAGGTTTGCAACTTGTGGTGCCTACTTTCTTCATTGTTGTTGGTAAAACTCTTGTTTATGTCTTGTTTGTGCATTTTTGCTTGTTTTTCCTTAGCCATGAGTATCTAAGCACCCACAACTTGGGGTTGTGGGAACCATGGGTAGTTAAATTGAGATAACCTAGGTTTATGCATTTCTATGATTAGGGTTTTGCATGTATTATCTATTTCCCTTCATTTTGATTGTTTTTTGGTGGTGGCTAACCAAACCCCGCCTACTATCACGATCTCGACCAAGATAGTGACGAATAGGAAAAGGGAAGTAGATGACAGGATTCGATCGATGTCTTCTCGTCTAATCAACCGAACCTGACCAAGGGGAGGTTAACTGGGAAATTGGTAGCAGTTAGTTGGCACAACATGGTTGCCGACCAAGCACCATGGTGAAATTCAACCTTCAGCTTCATAAGAGGGCCGGAAGAACCTAAGTTACCGTCCTGCATGCTAATCTTCAATTTTGGTTATGTTACCTAGGGAAATCGAGTCAACGAACCATGGGGAACACAATTCCCAAGTTGTCCCTAAAATTGAGTGTTTCCCACATAGTAGTATAGTCGCAATTTTACTTTTGTTCTTGAATCACAACTCCCCCCCCCCTCAATTTAGAGATTTAGTTATTGATGCTTAAAATGATTAGTAGTGAAATCATGTAGTCAAGCCCCGTATTCCCTATGGATTCCACCCTAACCTTCGGTCTGGTTAATTGCTAACAGCGACCGCTCTCTTATTAGAGTGTGAACATCATATGTCATCAATTTTCTCCAAAGGGGAAGATTGGGTGTTGAGACATCAAGAAAGATTGTGTATGGGTTGATGGTGTTCAAGAGAGGCTCATAGCTGAATCTCATAGCTCTATATATTCTATTCACCCTAGTTCTACCAAGATGTATCACGACTTGAGAGAAGTCTATTGGTGGAACGGAATGAAGAAGGAAATTGTTAAATTCATCTCTAAGTGTCCCAATTGTCAATAGGTCAAGGTTGCACATCAGAGATCGTGTGGATTAGGTCAAAACTTTGAAATTCCTGAGTGAAAGTGGGAGATGATCAACATGGATTTCATTACCGATTTACAAAGATCCCGAAATCAGCATGATTTGATATGGGTAATTATGTATATAATGAGTAAATTAGCCCACTTCTTGGCAATCAAGACATCTAATATGGTTGAAGATTATGCCTGACTATACATTTGTGTGATTGTGAGGTTGAATGGGGTTCCCGTGTCCGTCATTTCAAATAGAGGAGCTCAATTCACCTCTCAAAGTTGGAGATCTTTTCAGAAAGGATTGGGTACGAAAATGAATCTGAGGACAGCCTTCCACTTGCAAATAGATGGTCAGGCAAAGCGTACCATCCATACTTTTAAGGATATGTGGAAGTCGTGTGTCATCGACTTCAAGGGAAATTGAGATGACCATCTACCATTGATTGAGTTTGCACATAATAATAGCTAACATGTCATCATTCAAATGGCTCCTTATGAGGCATTATACAAGAAGAGATGTAGATCACCTATTGGCTGGTTCGAAGTTGGTGAAGCTAAGTTAATCAAACTTGATCTTGTCCTCCAGTCTACGGAGAAGGTTAAAGTCATCAGAGAAAGGTTGAAGACAGCACAAAGTCGTCAGAAGTCTTATATGGACATGAAGAGAAGAGACTTGGAGTTTAAGGTGGATGATTGGGTGTACTTGAAGGTGTCACCCATGAATGGTTTCTTGAGGTCTGGCAAGAAGGGGAAGTTGATTCCACATTATATTGGACCGTACCAGATTGTAAGAAGGATTGGGAAGGTTGCTTATGAGCTAGACTTTCCTTCCGAGCTAGATGGAGTAAATTCGGTGTTTCATGTTTCGATGCTGAAGAAGTGTTTGGGAGATCCCACCTTAGCATTTCCTATTGAGATTACGGGAGTAAAGGATAGCCTATCTTCTGAGGAAGTTCCAGTACAAATCCTTGATCGAAAAGTTCGTAAGCTAAGGAATAAAGAGAGAACCTCCGTCAAAGATCTATGGAGGAATCAATTAGTTGAGGAAGCTACGTGGGAAGCTGAGGAAGTGATAACACTCAAATACCCGCACTTATTCATGCCAAATGTTGATGGTGTTGAAGATAATGTCCCTATCATTAATATTATTTAATGCCTCCTTTAATTGAGTTGATGTATTAATCAGGTTTTATTCCCGAGTCTAAGATAGAGATAGATAAGTGATGGATAGTTGGGAGTTCGAGAGTTCTCGAGCGAGAGATGAGATTAGTTTTGAATCTACTCATGCTTTTATTCTACTTTTATTTATTATTTGAGGAAATAGATACCAACGGAGAGATGATGTAACACCCTGCGAAATTTTTGAAATGCCCCTAGAACATAATCATGTGCATAACGTGTCTTCCCAAGCTTGGATGGAAAATTCGAGATTGGATTTGCAATCAACACGAAAAACTAAGTGGGAAATTGGTATTGACCCAATTATAAAGCAACTAGATGAAAAATAATTTTTCGATCCAAAAACTGAGACACTGAGGGTGTGTGTTGGGGCCGTGACTTCGGACTTGTCATGGACCCACACTTACACTTTTTTTCAATTTCTCGATGACGGTTGAAATTCTAGAAATACACAGGTGTGCGATAGGTCTGCGTTGTGACATGTTTTACCGACCTGTTGCACCTAAGTTTATAAATTTAAATCTTTTGAAAGGCATTCTAGAATTTTCCCCACCTTTTCTAGACTCGATCCATGACTAATACAAGTCATTTTTAGCATAAAAGGGTTTCAAAAATAACCTATTCTAAAGTCCTTACGCAAAAATCTAAGAAGAGGCCTTGAGTCAAGAAGAGGAGAAAGAGCAAGGGTTCTAAGGATTGAGGCTGATTTCTTGAGAAATTGAGTGTCAAAATCCGTATCAGGTACGTAAAGGCTACCCATAACATATGATTGTTCTCCTATGTGCCCTGCTGAATGTAGTAGGTTGATATTTGACATTGCATAGGTCTTGTGTTGCAATTCTTGAATATTTTCTTGGAAGTTATCTTTAATTTCTATGTATTATCTTAAATTGATGATCATCATAACTATAATTATTTGTTTAACTGATTAATTGAGCTATTGTATAAGCTATACATGTGTAATTATTAAAGATTACTTGAATGAACCTAGGGGTTGTTGTTTAAAGCCTAGGCTTTATCTATGTATGATTGTTGTGGTTCGAGTCTTGAGTTGAGTGAGTGTTGAGGATAATATTGTTGAAACTGATTGAGAAGAAGATCCTTTAATGTCTTCTAGAGATAGGAGTTGGAACTTTAATAATGTTCTTAATCCCTTGAGATGATAGATGATCAGATATGTGGAGGTCCTTGTCTAAGTGAGGTTGGTTGTATAGCCATCCTGAAGTTGATAGACTTATGAGCATGTCGATTCCTGAGAGGATTATGAGCACCGAAAATAAGTAAGAATGAATCTTACTCGCACTCATTAACTATGTCGTCAGCATAGAAGAGGATTGGATCGTAGGAAATGGATGTTTTCTTAGTCCTAGAAGAGGACTTGATGTTATTATAAACCCCCAGATGTACGCCCTCTTACCGCGGTAAGGTACTAAGCGGATGCCACAATGACATCACTTTGTTGTACCATCACCGACTCATAGATGATAGGTGTAGGTCCGAGAAACTCCCAGATAGTTCCCCTGATAATAATACTCAGATGTTGATGTGATAGTATGAGTCTTGATTAATGGTGATGTGATAGAGTCTTATTCCTTATCTTGAATTGAGGTTGAGAAACCGATGAGCTGAGGCCATACTATATTGTACCATTTACTTTAGCCCATTTTACATATGGTACATTCCACATACTAATACACCTTTGGCGCTGCATCATTTTATGATGTAGAATATCTAGACAGAGGATTTTAACAGGTGAATCATTGAGGTTTAGAGTTCCATGTTTCCAGACTTGGTGAGTCCTCCCCTGCTTTCGGAGGACATAACTATTTCCTTTATCAGTTATTTCTTTTGATGGTGGTAGCCATGGCCCTTCATAGTATCCTCTTAGACACTAGTTATAGAGGCTTCATAGACAGTTGATAGTTGATGTGGATGTCATTTTCCCTATTTCTTATTCATATTGAGATTGTTCCTTTATTTTTATCTCGTATGATAGAGATAATGATAGCACTTATGATAGTCTATTGCCCGTTGATAGCTCACATTGTATTCTTGTATATCTTCCGCTAATGCTTTGATTGAACGAGTGAGATGGGACAAGGTGGTTCGCTTGGGGACTAGCAATAGTCTCTGAGTGCCAGTTATGCCTAGGGTACTCTACCGGGGGTGACATTACGACTCGTAAAAATCATCTATGGCTCGTCCGCATGTTCGTAGAATAAACTTCAGAAAATAGTCCCTCACTAAAATTGTTCACAGAACTACCCTACGTCCTATAGAATAATCTACGACCATTAAAGGGACTTGGATAATAGCAAAAGTCAGCAACTTCTACATTTTTTTTTCCAAAATCATGGTCAACCTATAATCTTGTAAATATTAACATAAAAACATATAAACCAACTAACATCACATTGAGAACACACAAAATTCTATGTTTTAAGCATGAAAAGTGTTGTATTTTAGCAGCATATCAAACAACCATCACCTATGAGTTATCCAATTCTTTGCCAAGATGAGCAATGAATGAACCAATCAAGGATACACAATCAGTCAATCAAGTCCACTTTAGACGACAATAATAGGATTCATCTTATTTATGGTACAACTCTCGCCTGTTCTAGCTACGTAGTACTGAGTTCGAGTGTTAGTATTCTTACTCAATTCAGTGGTCGATACTCCTCCCAAGACTCAATGCTCACAAAACTCTATCCAAATCAGTTTAATCTATCTAATCAACAAGTCTCATATGTACTCTTATCGGTTCATCAGTTCTATCTCAATCAAACCTTTCAACCAATCAGTCTATCAATCTCATCACATCTTTCAAAAGTGGTTTACATATGCATTTGCGACCACATTTAGTTCTATGTAATCACTTGCGTTCAAGTTATGAAAATACAAAAGGACATTCTAGTCTCATTAAGGCTATGGTCTATGTAGTAAAGGATACAATTCATTTGTTCAAGAAACTAACTCATGAAACTATCAATCATTTATTAACATGTAAGAATATTCTAGGATATAGGGAAAGTACACATGGAAGGCTCAAATCGTTCACAATTTGGTCAATCATATCTATGAGGCTCATGGAAGAACTTAATTAATGTTTTAGATAGTCTTACATATCAGGAGGAGAAAATTTTCTTGAAGAACTTTTGGTGTGAAGCTTAAAGATTAAGAACCCTAGCTTCTTCCTTAGGAGAACAAAGAACGTGAGAAATTTGATGTTTCGGAGGTTTATGCTTTAATGGGGAGGTTAATATGTTATAGGATAGAGATAGAAAAGTTAATTAACGGTTTTGGAAAAGTAATAACATCATCAAAATTAGAAGGAAAAAAAAGACCTTTTAATGATTTCCATCAGCCAAATCAGCGATCTAAAGGTTGTATTGCCAAATCATTTGGCGAACCACTGAATGGAACCTTTAGATATCCTAACATTATAGCTTCTGGAGTTTTTTAAAATCATTTGGTCAGCTAATTCAAAACAATGCACCGAGTGCATTCAGTGATGCACTACATTGGGACTTAGCTCACCAAATTGTGCAGCTTAGACATGCTTAAGTAAAATGGTCATAACGTTTTACTCTGAACTCTGAATACAAAAGAATTAATGGAGCTATAAAGAGTAATCAACGATCTTTAATTTGATAGGTGATGGGTCATCTAACTCTTTATGTTCTCAGAGACATTGCCATTTGAAGGTGACCATTATATGAACTCATACCGAAACTTAGACGATAGAAATGTTTTTGAACTTGCCTTGACTTTGGAGGTCCCTTATCACCTTAAATCACATCTGATACACTTCAAATACTTAGGAAAGAACCGTAACATATATTCACAACTTAGAAGTTATTGGATCACCTAACTTCATAAGACCTCCTATCAAAACATAATTGGTAAGGAAGGTTTCAACTCAACTTTATGCCAAGGGATTCTTATGACCTTAATTCATCTAAAATATATTATCCCCTATAGAAAATGGACTTCACACCTATACGCGTAGCTAAAATCACTCGGTATGATTCCATACGCATAAGAAAAATAGTCTAAATCTTAGCTTGGGAATTTTCAATATGTTATAAAAAGTAGTGTTTTGTAAAAATTGTAGAGGAATTCAATCCAGAATAATATGCATTACTTAGGATGACTAGTAGATCATTATCAATTTCATTAAGGATACATATTCAAAAATGGTAATTAGTTGTTATAGAAATATTAAATGTTGAAATATTTAATTTCATGTATAAATTATAGTTATGTACTCTGTACTTTTCATCTCCCTTTTCTGATTCAAAATAGGTCCATATAAAAGAAAAATTAACCCTTGATTTGTGTAAAAAGGTGAAAAATACAACATCAAATATTATAAACGTTGTTACTTTTCCTTTTTTTTTTTTTAAAAAAAAAAAAAAGCTCTCTTTTTTCATTATTTTTAGTATTCGGATAGATTTTTCAAAGTTTAATGTTGATGCATGAAACACGGACAAATTACTTTATTATATTTATAATTCAAACATATAATAAGCTTTTTAAAAAGGGTAAATAGAATTGAGAAACAAAATAAGCTACAAATACACTAAAATTATCAAAATAGGCAATGAAATTAAAAGTGAACAAAATAAGGTTTAGTGTAAAAAAAATTTATGCTTTCCATATTTTTTCTAATAGGCCGTTGAAGGGGGAACCATTTACACTATAAAGTGTAAAAGAAATTACACTTTGTAAAGTGTAAAAAACTTTTACACCTTTGTAATTTTTTCAGCCTTTGACCTATTGATTTGATGCATCATAAAGTGTAAAAAAAAATTACACTTTACAATTTTCGCAGCCTTTTTTCACACAATTATAAGATTTGAGCAGTCATAAAATGTGAATTTTTTTACGTTTTACATTATTCTATTGTTTTTTGTCGACATCTATTTAAAGATACGCAAACATCCATTCAAGAACTATAATTTGATTTTTTTTTTCATTTTAATCACAAATAATATCTTCTGAATCAAAAGTTAGAGTTTCAATTTATTGGGATGGTGAAATTATTCATGATAGAAATACTCTTCATTACAGTTGTCCTCCCAGACACAATGCTAAATATCCACTTAACTTCTGATATCAAAAAGAAATTTCATCAATTTATAGAAGAACGGGTGTGAATAGTTCCGATTATAATTTGATTTTAGTCAAAAAAATATCTGACTTCATTTTTATCACAAGAACAAGTAAATTTTGGAGAATGGATTATCTAAATGACAAATCGTTGACCGACTTTTTGAAGGCTCCAATCGAGTACAGATCACATGAAGCTAACTGTGCTTGAAATCCATGTTAGGAAGGACCCTAGAACTAGTCAACAACATTTTTCATTATCTGTTGATATTCACCCTCAATTGAAAAATCGTAGCAATCCTCATGGCTTCCCTATAACTCAATCTAGTGATTTTCCAAATATGTCTCATTATCAGAATATTCTTACTGATCGATATGATTTTGATTTGAACGAAACTATCAATGAAAGTGACTGGTAATGCTCAACAATTTCGAATTTATTTTTTAATTTTCACTATTATTTTTTAATAGATAATTTAGTGTTATTGTTATATATTTTGTAGTGGTTTACCTCAGCATGAGACAAATATTGCTTCACATTATGGACTAAGCAATTATTTTGGTCAATCTTCACATTTTGCAATGATAGAAAATATTGGGATTTCCTCAATTTTCATGTGTCATCCACTATTGGTGCAAATGACTCTTATTGGTACGTTCAACGCATAAGCCTATTCCATTTAAGTAAATTTATTATATGATGTAAATATTTATATATTCTTTTAATAAATATAGGGAAAATACAACTCAAGATGAGCCCAATGATCCCATGAATATAAATGATTGTGATCTCTCAAATTATGGCTCATCTTCAGCTAGTGATAGTGATGGTTTGCCTAATGCGGAGGTATCGGGAGATAATGTTCCATTTGAGGCATCATCTAGTCATGATGATTTTTCAATGTCCAATCGATCACCAAGGCCAATGTCAAAGAGTCTGTTTCATGGTGAAGAACCTTTTTCATTGCCAATGCATCAATTAGTAGCCATGTAACCCACAGTACGCATGCCTAAATTTCATTCTCATAAAATTTCATATCTTGATCATCTTCCAAATGGTCCAAATATCTTTGTTGACACACATAATTAGTATACATCACAACGGACATGGTGTGAATCACATGATTTTATGAATGATGCTATTTATGTTGAAAAAGCATATTGTTCAACTCAAAAAAAAAAATAACAATTGCAAAGAGCAGTTAAGCTTTTACATTTGAAGATAGCAAGGGATTACTCATTTATTAAGTCGACAAAGAATTCTTAGTGACTTGTTTGTAGGTGTGCTGAACAGAGATGTAGATCTAAGTTGATTTCTTTTATGGAAAAATCTACCAACATGTGAAAAATCGCAAGATACGTTAAAGAACACACATATAATATGGGCACCCGTCATGAAGGACATTTTCATTTAGATGTGGAGATGATTGGTTTTGTCCTTCGTATTGATATAGAAAAAATACCAAGGTACTATTTCAACCTTGTATTATTTAATCTAATAAGGTAATACATATTTTTTAATTTAATAATTAACATTATTTTTATTTGTTAGGTTTCCAATCAAAGACTATCAAACAGATATTCTTAAAGCATATGGCATTTCAATAAGTAGGAAAAAGGCGTATGTTGGACGTAAGGGTGCTTTTGAAAGAGTCTACGGTACATGGGAGAGTTCTTTTGCTGAGTTCCCAAGACATATGAAAGCTTTGAAACACTTTAATCCAGTCACAATAGTTGAATGGAAAACAGCGCGTCATAATGATGTTGCTGAAGATGTATTCAACTATGGGTTTTGGAGTTTCAAAGCATGCATAGATGGGTTTGTTTTTTGTCATCCGGCGAAATCAATTGATGTAACACATGTCTATGAAAAGTATGATATCAAGTCGTTGATTACGGTTACAATGGACGGTAGCGGTTCAATATTACCTTTAGCCTTTGCAATAGTTGCAAATGAGAGTATGGAAACTTGGATTTTGTTTTTAAATCATTTGCACTTGTATGTTATGAAAAATCGTGAAGGTGTAACATTGATATCTGATAGACATCATGGAATGCTTTCATCCATTTATAATTCTCCAAATTGGCAGGCCCATTTGGGTATCATCGTTTTTTATTTAAGGCATTTGAAGGCTAACTTTCAAAAAAAAATTTAAAAATGCCAACAATCTTTTATGAGCAGCTGCAAATCATACTCAGGAGAAATTTTTTTAGAAAAATTGGAGATGATCAAAGAGATTAACACGGAGGCATATGTATGGTTAATGAAGAATGATCTTGACAAATGGACATTGCACAAGGATGAAGGAAGATGGGGCATGCCGACAACAAATAGTTCTGAATCATTTAATGGGTTGCTTAAGTCAGTCAGGGGCCTACTAGTTACTGTAATGGTGAGACTCACTTACAATCAAATTGTGAAACGGTTTGTCATAAGATCGAAATTTGTCAATCAATATTACAACAAAAGCAACAGTGGATGCCTAATTTGAGGATGATTGTAAAAAGTCACAACGTTATACGCTCATCAACTATCATCGATAAAGAGAGAACATATTTGAGGTGCAGACACATATGCATCATGGCTGTGGTGGTAATATACACATTGTAAATGCGTCGGAAGGAACATGTCAATGTGGTAAAGGACAATCATACCACATTCCGTATTCTCAAGAAATAAAAGGATTTGATCAAATTGGGTACCAAGCATGGGAGCATATGGCACCACAATTCAATGTGCGTAACTATAAAAATTAAAAGCCTTACTCTGGACAATTCAATTCACTTGGCAGTGAAGCATATTGTCCTAGTAGTCCCTATACTATGATAGAAAATAAAAATTATTTACGAAAAATAGGAAAAGATAAAATCACCCGTATAAACAATGAAATGGATGTTCAAACAAGTACACTCATTCGCAAGTATTCAATGTGCAAACAAAATAGGTCACGATCGACGCAGCTATCTATCACGATCTCGAAATGCTTCATGTGGTGGGAGTACTTAACAACAATAGTTGTGTCAATTTATCTTCGTATGTAATCTTTTATTTTCCTTCACATGTAATCCTTTATTTTCCTTCAAATGTAATCTTTTATTTTGACTAATTTGATTTGGTTGCTCTAAAAATGTTTCGATAAAGCATTCTCTTTATTGCCTTGGAACTAGAAAATATTAATAGAGTATAAAAACATGAATATAAAAATTGCTTGATCAAAATATTCTTCAAATATTAAACCACTTTTGCATCCTTAAAAATTTAAGTTAGGGTAAAATGGTTTTAAAAAAGAAGACCAATAAATAGTAATATAGTATCCTGATTTATTATGTACAATGATTTGTTCACTTTGTATAGTAAAAAAATAACAACAAATACTAATAGAGTATCATAAATTTATTATGGACAATGCTTAATTTGTATAAAAAAATAAGCCAAATATTTTTTTTACGCGATTACTAGCTAAATGGAGTAGTATATATCTCAAACTACTAGATAATTTGTTTAAGCTACAAAAATTTATTTAAGCTATACAAATAATACTAAGTTCCACAGCCCTTCTTTGGAATTCGTAAAATACCTTTAGGCCTAAGTCCCATAGACCCTTCATCATCTTCATTATCTCTCTTTCTCTTCTCAGCAGGAAGATCCTTCGTGTTCAATTTTTTTACAACTCTCTTAACGACTTTTTTCATTCTAGGTGTTTAAGGCATATCATCCACCGGCATAATAAAAGTAGCATCAGTAGATGAGTGTGGAGACGATGGAGTATGAATCTCCAAAACAAAATAATATAATTAAAGTTCAAAATTATAATCTTAGCACAAAGTTTAAAGTTCAAAAATAAATAAAATAAATCTATGCCTCATCACAATCTCCGGTAGATGTCGGGGTGACATCATCTATAATCGCCATAGAGCTTGGAGCACGATGGATGAAGGCTCTGTGGTATGAATCTAAAAATAATAAAAATTGATTTAATATAAATATTACTAAACAATAATAAATTAAAATTATTTAAAAATAAATAAATAAATATGTGTCTCATCACGATCCTCTAGTGAATGTCGGGGCGACATCATCTATGATCGTCGTAGAGTTGGGATGAACGAAGGATGAAGGCTCTGTAGTATGAATCTAAAAATAAAATAAAAAATAATTTAATATAGATATTAGCAAACAATAAAAAATTAAAATTATTTAAAATAAACTTGTGCCTCTTCACGATCTCCAGTGGATGTCGAGGTGACATCATCTATAATCGTCGTAGAGCTGGGATGAACGATGGATGAAGGCTCTATAGTATGAATCTACAAATAAAATAAAAACTTAATTTAATATAAATATTAGTAAATAATAAGAAATTAAAATTATTTTAAAATAAACTTGTGCTTCATCACGGTCTCCAGTGGATGTCGGGGTGACATCATCTATAATTGTCGTGAGCTGGGATGAATGATGGATGAAGGCTCGATCTGTAGTATGAATCTACAAACAAAATAAAAAATCAATTTAGTATAAATATTAGTAAATAATAAAAAATTAAAATTATTTTAAAATAAGTAAATAAAATACATTAAGAGCATAAGCAAGACACTATTGTGGCACTTTACTCTCCTCTATGATGCAATATTGATCTTCTCCAACTAAACATGGTATAACAAAAGCAATCCATTGGATAATGAATTGACTGGAGCCATGTATTATTGTTAAAACCAAATACAAGAAGCATCAACCTCACTGACCAGTAGGGTGAGAAGTAAAGTATATAGTTTATTTGGTTGGTGTAACCCAATTCTAATAGAGAAGTAAGAAAGTCCTGCTTGGTGTAACCCAGTTTACTTCAAATAACCCATAAAGTACTAGAGCTGTAGTTTTATTTTTGATAAGGTAAAGATAGAGTACTACAAATAAATTACTCATCCTTATACTATATAATATCACCCAAAACTCAAGAAAGAAACAGAAGATAACGCAGAACTGCCGAGCATCCATAAACTAATCAACTATTAGCTTAATTTAAATCTCGCGAAGGGAAATGCTAATCATTGTGGAACAAAAGCATCAAATATCCAAGACCCACAACACATAACGCAAGTTTATCATCCAGAGCAGCAGGAAGTAATAATGCAATAATTGAGCAACAACAACAATACAAGAATAACATATCCAGTGAAATCACACATGTGGAGTCTGAGAAGGATAAAATGTGCGCAGACCTTACCACTATCACATAAAAATAGGTTGTTTCTGAAAAACTCTCGTCTAAAAGAATGTTGCCCCATAAGTAGAAATGGGTGATTTTTTTAAAAAAAAAATAAACCTAGGCATGGATTAAACAATACACTCAAGAAGCATGATAGAAGAAGAGAAAAAGAATGATCACAGTAACTCAAAACTTCACAAACGTCCTCTCACAAATCAAAATTATGGGTCCAGATTACAAATATTACAATGAAATCAAATGAAATGACAACGAATTGGAATAAAGTCGCAATTGTAGAGAATTTTGAATGATCATAATTGAATCTTCCAGCCTAGTTACTAGATCAGTGAGCATGGATCAAAGCAATAGAGAGTTCATTTCGTTTTAAGAGAACTTAGGGAAACATCTATTGACCAAAGTTCCAGCGACAACAATCTCTGCTCAAAGTAGGCCGAACGTCTCTATATATGTACATCAATATTCTTTAGTCACAGATCAATTCAACAATATCCAGTTCAATGATATTAAAATTTAACTCCTAGTCCTAAAGAACAAAAATTCCTCAGAAATTTCAAGTATATTCTCTGGATGAATGACTCTAAACCAAAGGATAATATCATTTGCACTGCAAAAAGAAAATAGGAAAAAAAAAGTAGGAAAGCAGCACATTGTGACTAGGGAGGTTAATCTTGATTTTTTCACTAGATCATGCAAAAGGCCAGGCTCCTAGAAACAGGTCCAGACATCCATTGCATCTAAACCTAACCTGCCTGTTAGTTCTTTCAGATACGAAACAGGACCACTATGTTGCTCGGACTCTTCAAAAGTGTCAATGGGTGCGGCAACATGTTTGGAGAGTCCGAGCAACATGGAAACAGGTCCTATGTCACATTTTTTGGGCCTGTTAACATGCTAGAAATTGACACATTAACGGACCATGTCTACATTCGTATAAATGTCATTTATAATGACAACTTCTTAGATACGAGCCAAAGAAATACCAAACTGCATAAAACACATTACTTCAAAGCAGACAACTAAAGTGCATGAACAGTCTTGGCACTTCGCTAAAAGGATGTCAAATTAAGTGATTCACTTTCATCCACCCTGACAAAGGAAGATGAATGCTTTACCTCGGATATATTCTCAATGAAGGAGTTATAGGAAGGTAACAATCTCTAAAGGCAATTTTGTTCTAATAAATATCTCTCTCTACTTCTTCCTCACATTTTTGTATATTTGCTATTACAACATAGAATTATATATTTAATTTGACATTTTTGTAAAATATATCAAGGTTAGGTTGCATATGTTTCCCCTACTACTTTACAACTTCATCATCATTATTAGACTTTTTTCTAAATGAAGAATAGAGTTTGCAGTTCCAGGACACCACCCCCTTAGCTGCTTTTCCATAAGTGTCTACATATCACTAAAGTTCCAATTTAAGTTGTTCAACTCCGAACAGATTTTCTCCATAAAGAATGTACAAAACGGGGAGATTGATATGAAATTTGTTACCTGTTCCTCACCAGGATCTCCAGTAATAGTCGGAACGCCATCTTCTATATCCATCGTGGAACTAGGACCTACGGTGAATGAAGGCCTCATAGTATATCACGACACAAGCCTAGGCCCTAGACGTGACACGCGAATGGAGAACCCAAAGGGACCCCAATCAAGCCTCTTAACATATTATTACACATCATTGGTCACGAAAATAATAAAATAACAGTAAAAGATAGTAAAGAGGGAATACGAGGCTAAGGGACATCTTTCATATCATAAAACATCATAGGGTCAAAGAGAGTCAAGACTCATAGCACCATTACGTAACTTGTCCAACAACACCTCTAAACATAGAACTTAGAGGGGGCCAAGACAAACAACTGGGCTCACCCTCATAGTCAGAGCATACAACAAAGAAAGAGAGTCTATACATAGTGTAAATTAAGAAAAAGATGTCCTTGAAGTTGAGGACTCACCAACTTGCTTTGAGAGATATCGCACTAACCACGTAGAGGAGGAGGATGATCAAGTGGGGCTCCGGATCCTACATGGTGACACCATGTAGGCATAGAATATACGTTAGTACGTTTGGATGTACTAAGTATAAAGGATGCAATGCAACAATAAAAAAACAACATAGACAAAATGTATAATTAAGCAATAGATAATCATATAACAATATGGCATGCATGAATGATACTTGAGGTAAACATGCTTATACATACATTATATTACATTATAGGAATAGACCATCATCATAGACCAAGCAACTTCGTACTTGAAATCTAAGATAGACCACCCCTTAGAAGTGATTGAGGTACCAACCCCTCAATTGGTTGATGGATATGACCACCCTCCATCTGAAGTGATTGAGGTACCAACCCCTCAATTGATTGACGGCTTACCACCCCCATCCAAGGTGATTGAGGTACCAACCCCTCAATTGGTTGATGGCTTACACCCCTCCCCCATCCGAGACTGAAGTAACAACCCTTCAATTGGTTGATGGCTTACCACTCCTATCCAAGGTGATTGAGGCATTACCCCTCAATTGGTTATGCTCAACTCACAACACAATAACTTCTCATGGAATCAACAGATACATAACATCCTTTCATCATCATAAAGTCACTTAACTCATATGTCAAGCATTAGGCCTTCAACAACTCAAGATACATTAACTGGACATTTTATCAAACACTTGGTGGGTATGCAATACTAGTGTAAAATCATGCAATTCAAGAGTGAAATAATGCAAGAAAACTTAAAGTAAAACCACCCACTAACACTTGGTAATACCCTCATGTAACATACATCAAAACCCTTCATCAAATCTCAAGATAAATCTAAGATTCCTAGTTCAAAACATGCTTAAACAGTCACACCTTTACAAAACTCCAACATAGTTCATAGTCAAATTCATAATAGAAGACCCATAAGTAAAATCAACTTAGAAACATGTGATTTAAGGAAAAAGAAAGCTTGAACACCATAGGTGAAATGACCCAATAATTGAAACTCACATACCTTGACTTTGGAGAATTTGATGAAGATTGAAAATGGAGACTTGAAGCTTGAGTAAAATCCTTAAGATTTGGATGAGTTTTTGGACTTGAAATTTGGGGTGAAATAATTGTCTAAGTGTTTGAGAGAGTATCGGGGGAATGTCTTATATGATATGAAGGTGAAATATGGCTAAGTATAGTTATTTTCACACATAGGAAGGCTTACGCCCAAGACCCAAAAGTATTGGACCAAACTAAAAATAACTGGGCACAATAACACTAGTCCGCACCCTGGTCGCGTCGTGCCAGGGACGCAGACTCATTCTTGATAGGCAAATTTTGGAAAATTGAAATTGTGATTTGGTTGCTCTAAAATTGAGGTTAGACTCATTGTCCACTCAATTTTGTCCTTTGATCAAGAATTTGAAGTTGGATTTTCGATATCACAAATTTTAAGATATATGGAAATTGTGATTCTAGGCACTTTCGAGGCACATTTTCGGGCACTTTTTGGGGTCGTTTTAATATCTCCCCCTTGAAAACATTCATCCCCAAATGTAAAGAGACATACATAAGAAGAGTAATCATGAAGAAATCATCCCTAAAATAATCCATCAACACACTTAAAACACCATTTTCAAAATTTCAACATAAGTGTAAAAAACACCATGAACTTTGTCAATGTAAACATGAATGCATGTATATGACATATAGGGCTAATACATGATAAATGAATTCACCTAGAACACTTAGGATTAGTACCTTAGGCTTGAGTGGAATGGAAGAGATAGGGATATCATTTTTGTATGTCTACTTCGGCCTTCCATGTAGCACTTTCGACTTGTTGATTCCTCCAAAGGACCTTAACAAAAGCAACATCCTTGTTCCTTAGCCTCTTCACTTGCCTATCCAAGATCTCTACTGGAATATCTTCATAATTCAAGTTGAATTCAACAACAACCACAATATTCAATGGTACAATAGCATACTGATCACCGACACACTTCCTCAACATAAACACATGAAAAATCGGATGAACCAAATCCATTTCACTAAGCAACTCTAACTCATAGGCTATCTTACAAATCCTCCTCAAGATCCCATAAGGCCTTATAAATCATGGACTTAATTTACCCTTCTTACCAAAACGAACCACACCCTTCATGGGTGACATCTTCAAATACACCTAATTGCCAACTTTATATTCAAGCTCTCTTCTCCTCACATCGGTATAGGATTTTTAACGGCTTTGGGCTGTTTTCAACATTTCTCTAATTTACCTTACCTTTTCCATAGCCCCATAACCAAATCTGGACCCAATAAAGCCATTTCTCCCACATTTTACCATCCAACCGGTGATCTACAACGTCTACCATATAGGGCCTCAAAAGGAGCCATACCAATGCTAGAATGATAGTTATTGTTATAAGCAAACTCAATCAATGGAAGATGATCATCCCAACTACCTTTAAGCTCCAAAATACAAGCCCTAAGCATATCGTTAAGATTTTGGATAGTTCTTTCGGCTTGGCCATCCGTTTGAGGGTGAAATGTCGTACTAAGCTTTACCTTGCTCCCAAGACCCCTTTGGAAGAACCTGCAAAAGTGTGAAGTGAATTCTGCAGCACAATCTAATATGATAGACAAGGGCACTCCATGCAATCATACCAACTCATGGATGTACAATTTAGCATAGTCTTCGGCCCTATAAGCAGTCTTAACCGGGAGGAAATGAGCCAATTTTGTCATCCTATCAACTACAGCCCAAATAGAATCAAAACCTTTTTTAGTCTTAGGCAACCCAACCACAAAATCCATGTTAATATCCTCCCACATCCAAGTAGGAATCTCTATGTCTTGGGTTAGGCCACCCAACCTTTGGTGTTCTGCTTTGACTTGTTCGCAACTATGACAACTAGATACAAATTTGGCAATGCATTTCTTCATAACTCCCCACCAAAACACATCTCTCAAATTCCTATACATCTTGGTAGAACCTAGGTGAATAGAATAAGAAGAATTATGAGTCTCATGAAGAATCTTCTCTCTCAAGTCATCAAGACAAGGCACACACAACCTACCTTGGTACCCAAGAGCACCATCTCCCCCTTGGTAGAAAACCTCCACCTTGCCCTTTTTCACCAAGGCCTTCAATTCTAACTAGGAGGGATCAAGATATTGCTTTGCTTTTACCTCATCAACCAAGGAAGATTTTGAACCATCAACAACCACAATGCCACCATTATCAACCTCTTCCAACCTAACCCCCAATCTAGCCAACCGATGGACCTCCCTAGCCAATTCTTTGCCCGCACCATCAACATGAGCTAAGCTACCCATATACATCCTACTCAAAGCATCCGCCATAACATTAGCCTTACCGGGATGATAATGCACATTCATATTATAATCCTTAAGAAGCTCTAACCACCTTCATTATCTCAAATTAAGATCTTTTTGAGTGAATACATATTGGAGACTTTTATGATTGGTGAACACATCAACATGCACCTATAAAAATAATGACGCCAAATTTTCAAAGCAAATACCATGGCGGTCAATTCTAGATCATAAGTAGGATAATTCTTTTCATGCACTTTAAGTTGCCTAGAAGCATAGGCTATCACCTTACCATTTTGTATCAAAACACAACCCAAACCAATATGGGAGGCATCACAATACACAACAAACCTTTCCAACCCTTCCGGTAGAGTAAGATAGGAGCGGACACAAACTTATCCTTTAAGGTTTGGAAACTCTTTTCACACTCATCAGTCCACACAAAGTTAGCATTTTTTGAGTCAACTTAGTCATGGGAGAAGTAATAGAAGAGAATCTATTCACAAACCTCCAATAGTAACTCGCTAAGTCCAAGAAGCTTCTAATGTCCGATGTAGTCAATGGACTAGGCCAATTTCTAATCACATTCGTCTTTTTAGGGTCCACATTAATACCAACCCTCAACACCACATGACCTACAAAGGCAACCTCTTTTAACCAAAATTCACACTTCTCATATTTAGCGTACAACTTATATTCCCTTAATCTTTGTAGCACTGCCCTCAAATGAGTCATATGCTCCTCCTCACTATGAGAATAGATCAAAATACCATCAATGAAAATCACCACAAACAAATCAAGGTAGGATTTAAAGACCCTATTCCTAAGATCCGTGAAGATAGTCGGTGCATTGGTTAACCCAAAAGACATAACCACAAATTCATAATGCCCATAACTAGTCCAAAAAGCCGTCTTGGGAATGTCACACTCTCTTACCTTCACTTGATGATACCCGAACTGAAGGTCAATCTTACAGAAGTGACTAGACCCTTGAAGTTGATCAAACAAATTATCAATTTTTAGGAGAGGGTACTTATTATGGATGGTAACCCTATTAAGTTGCTGGTAGTCAATACACATTCTAAGAGACCCACCCTTCTTATTCACAAACAACATGGGTGCACCCCTAGGTGATTGGCTAAGCCTAATAAAACCCTTCTCCAACAATTCCCTCAACTGCTCCTTTAACTCCTTTAACTCCGTCGGTGCCATACAGTAAGGGGGAATAAAATTAGGTCGAGTATCAGGAAGGAAGTCTGTACCAAAGTCTATTTCCCTTTTAGGAGGAACACCAGGAAGGTCACTTGGAAAGACATCAAGGAACACACTTACCATCTGAACCGACTCTATAGGAAGGACTTTGAACTCAACATCCCTAACCCTCACAAGATGATAGAGACACCCCTTGGAGATCAACTTTTGGGCTTTAATGCAAGAGATAAACCTACCCTTGGCCACCACATCATGACTTTCCCACTCAAGGATGGGTTTATTTGGGAATGGAATTTGACCCTACGAGTTCTACAATCAATAGAGCCATAATATGCATGCAACCAATCCATCCCAAGACTGACATCAAAATCAACCATATCCAACTCAACAAGATTACAAGGCAATATTTTATGCAAGATGTAAAATGGTACAATTTCTATAGACTTTTCTAGTAACAATAGGTGCACCAATAGGAGTAGACACCTCATAAGACTCACACAACAATTCAGGCTCAACATTAAACTTTTTGGCAATAAGAGGAGTAACAAAAGAAAGAGTGTCACCTGAGTCTATCAATGTATACACATCAAAATCAAAGACTTTTGACATATTGGTGACGACATCGCAAACCTCATCAACTTCTTGCCTCCCATGGAGAGCATAAAATTGACTGTGTCTTAGGGCACTACCTTGTTAGCCTATTCTACCCAGAGGAAGTGAATTAGCACCCCGGCCTTAAGGACAAACATTCTTATCCTTGTTGCGATTCTGTGGACAATCAATCATCTGGTGGTGTACTTCCCCACAACCAAAATAAACATTGGTATCCCTCAAGTATCGGCCACCATGACCCCTAACACACTTTGGACACACGAGTCTAGGCATCACACCACTTCCCTCTTGGGGCCTAGGGTAGTCATTAGCAAATCTCCCACTAGGAGCATGAGAAGACCCTTGGTCTTGGTGAAACCGACCACCCTTGTGACTTTGGAACTTACCATTCAAACGGGCTTTCTTGGCCTCATGACCCCTTCTCCCCTCAAATTTTCCCCCTCCATTTATTCGGCATAAGTCATCAAGCAGGACATATCCATGTGATTAATCAATATAGCGTATCGGCACTCCTCACTCACCAAGCTGGATACACCCATCACGAACTTGTTCATTCTAGACCTTGAGTCAGCAACCAAGTGTGGATCATATTTTGAAGAGTTGGTTGAACCTGAGGGCATACTTTCTCACACTCATAGATCCTTGCTTTAAATTCATGAACTCCACCATTTTGGCCTCTTTAAGCTCAAGAGAAAAGAACCGGTTGAGGAAATCCACCTTAAACTCCTCCCCTAAAACCACATTGTTGTTCCCCTTCTCCTCTTTCCATTGAATGTGCCATATTTGGGCCACCCCCTTTAGCTAGTAAGTCGCCAACTCTGCCTTCTCCTCTGACCTCACACACATGATATCCAACACTTTGTAAACCTCATCAATAAATTCTTGAGGATTCTTATCCACCTTAGACCCATTGAACTCCGGCGAGTTCATCCTCATACAGTCCATCACCCAAGATGCCAGAGTAGGACCATGAAGGGATTGGGCCCCTTGGTTGGCTTGGTTAACCACAACTTGAGCTAGCAAGGTGAGAGTATCCCGAAGCTCTTCATGAGCTGGTTGTTCCTCGGGTGTGCGGGCTCTTTTTCCTCTTGTGTTAGACATGATCTGGCATAACAAAGAATAATTTTTTTTTGGGGGGGGGGGGAGAAACCTTACCTTAACTTCTATAGAATGACATAAAGTGAGAAAAAGGGAAACATTTCCTAAAATGTCTCATAGCCTCTTACTCATAGTTGTGGTGCACAAACAACTATGAATAAGATTCTAATCAACAAGGTGTATTGGATGCTAATGAACATTAACAACTAGTGCTTTGATACCAAGTTTGTCATGATCCAAGCCTAGGGCCTAGACCTGACACGGCGAATGAGGAACCCGAAGGGACCCCAATTAAGCCTCTTAACATACCATTACACATCCTTGGTCGCGAAAATAATAAAACAATAGTAAGAGATAGTAAAGAGGGAACACAAGGCTAAGGGACATCTTTTATATCACAAAGCATCATAGGGTCAATGAGAGTCAAGCCTCATAGTTTCATTACATAACTTGTCCAACAACACCTCTAAACATAGAACTTAGCAGCGGCCAAGACAAACAACCAGGTTCACCCTCATAGTCAAAGCATACAATAAAGAGAGTCTATACATAGCATAAATCAAGAAATGTCCTCGAAGTTGAGGACTTACCAACTTGCTTTGAAAGATATCGCACTAGCCACATGGAGGAGGAGGATGATCAAGTGAGGCTCCGGACCCTACATGGTAACGCCATGTAGGCATAGAGTATGTGTTAGTACATTTGAATGTACTAAGTATGTAGAATGCAATGCAACAATAAATAAGCAACATAGTCAAAATGCATAATTAAGCAATAGATACTTGAGGTAAAAATACTTATACATAAATCATATTACATTGTAGGAATACATCATCATCATAGACCAAGCAACTTAGTACTTGGAATCTAAGGTAGACCACCCCTTAGAAGTGATTGAGGTACCAACCCCTACATTGGTTGATAGATTACCACCCCCCATCCAAGGTGATTGAGGTATCAACCCCTCGATTGGTTTATGGATTACCACCCCCATCCAAAATAATTGATATACCAACACCTCAATTGGTTGATGGCTTACCACCCCCATGTGAGATGATTGAGGTACCAACCCCTCAATTGATTGATGGCTTACCACCCCCATCCAAGGTGATTGAGGCATCACCCCTCAATTGCCTATAGTCAACTTACAACACAATAACTACTTCTCATGGAACCAACACATACATAACATCCTTTGATCATTATAAAGTCACTTAACTCATATGTCAAGCATTAGGCCTTCAACAACTCAAGATATATTAACAGGACATTTTATCAAACACTTGGTAGGTGTGCAATACTAGTGTAAAATCATGCAATTCAAGGGTGAAATCATTCAAGAAAGCTTAATGTAAAACCACCCACCAATACTTGGGAATACCCTCATGTAACATACATCAAAACCCTTCATCAAATCGCAAAATAGATCTAAGATTCATAACTCAAAACATGCTTAAACAGTCACACCTTTACAAAACCCCAACATAGTTCATAATAAAATTCATAATAGAAGACCCATAAGTAAAATAAACTTAGAAACATATAATTTAAGTAAAAAGGAAGTTTGGGCACCATAGGTGAAAGGACCTAATGGTTGAAACCCACATACCTTGACTTTGGAGAATTTTTGATGAAGATTGGAAATGGAGACTTGAAGAATGAGTGAAATCCTTAAGATTTAGATAAGTTCTAGGACTTGAAATTTGGGGTGAAAATATTGTCTAAGTGTTTGAGAGAGTATTGGGGAATGTATTGTATGATATGAAGGTGAAATATGGCTAAATATAGGTATTTTCATGCATAGGAAGGCTTATGTCCAAAACTCAAAAGTCTTGGACTGAACTAAAAATAACTGGGCAAAAATACACTAGTCTGCGCCCTGGCCGCATTGCACCAGGGGCACGGACTCATTCTGGATAAGTAAATTTTGGGAAATTGAAATTGTGGTTCAGTTTCTCTAAAAATGGGACTAGACCCATTTCCCACTTAATAACCCCCCTGATCAAGAATATGAAGTCGGATTTTTGATATAACGCACGGATATTGAGATATATAGAATGGGCACTTTAGAGGCACATTTTTTGGCACTTTGTGGGGTCATTTTATAGTATGAATGTAAAAATAAATTAAAAATTATTATTTATATATTATCAAATAATGAGTTATTAGAAAAAATATATAACTTGCAACTCAATCGCATCATCAAATAGTCCTTCCATATAATCCTGAGTGCTACTAGGAGCAGTATCTTCAGTGATACAATGAGCAGTACCAAATGTCCCAACAAGAATATATAAATAGTTATGAATCAATTACAATTTATAAATATTACAAATTAAAATAGTTTTCAAAACTCACTGGCATATCTTTTATATAATCTTCAACGCCTAAAGTTGGTCTCGAATAATCATGATATGGCATATCTAAAAGATCCATTAAGTCAGAATAATCATGCAAACCTCTAGCCTTTACCCCAACCTCTGCCACTATATTTTGGATGAAAACGCAAACCACCTGCGCCGCGTCCTCGAGCACTTCTACGTCCTCTCTGCCCCCCACATCCTCGTCCTCAACCATATCTATACATAGGGGTAGGAGGACATCCCCATCCTCGAGCACTTACATGCTCAAACAAGGGATCTCCCTCAAAAAATGGCACATTAAACTGCATTCCAGCCTCATGCAATGTATCCTAAAATTTGAGCAACCTCCTCATTATGTCAAGCTGAAGTTGTGTCCTGTTGCCATTGTGATGCAAGATTGTATAATTTAAAAAGTCCTCTCGACATCAAAGTGCTAGTACCAGCAGAATGAACAAAGCCTGGTGCTACATCAATCTCTAATGTAGGCCTGCCTATAAAAACCGTCCATATCGTATGTACCACTATCTATATCCCACCTCACTGGTATCACAATCGACCTCAACCACCAAAATCTGATGTTTATTGGCTTAATTATGAAAATGTTTATCTAGCATCTCACGAACCTTCGGTCCAAGCCTCTTACGCTGATCATAAATATGGTGGTCAATTCCCCAACTAGGCATTGTAGGTATGTGCTGGGGAAGACCAAACTAACGCATTACTCTATCGGGTGTGTGCACCTCAACAATCTCTAAGCAAAGCATAGGCACACATTCATCCATAAAGGTTGGTCGATCATGCAGCATCGAGGTAGTGTATGTAAAATTGCAACATATGGTGTCCATTGAAACTATATTGTAACAATTAGAAACATAGAGATAAATTATAAAAAAATTAAAAATTAAATATACATCATACTTGATCCTTCGTCATGCAGTCTAGCTGATCTCTAATTGGAATAAGAGAGTGATGTGGCTCCAATATTTCAATCAATCTCTCGCATCCAACGTCTGGCGTATGGAAGCAATACATAATCATCATGAGGTGGGGAGATTGATGGTTGTATAGGTAAGATTCTCTCCAACACCATACCTTATTGTGACAAATAAAATAATTTAGTTTTCATAATTAATAACAAAAATATGTCAAGTTGCACATACTTCAACTAATTAATCAAGTTTCCTTATCCAACATTCCAAAATAGACAATGTATAAATTCAAATTTCTATTTTGAGATAGAGGTTATATCAAACTTCATGGATGAAAGGGCTTAATTTTATTTGATAAAGAGATGTAGGAAAATGTTTGTTAAGCATATATGATGAGGAAACTTTCAGAGTTTTGCATTTTCTCAAGTTGATGAATATTTTTATGTGGGTGAACAAAGATTAGTGTACATATTAAGTAAGAATTAGGAATTACTACCTTAGTAATTAGTACATAGTTTAGTACAACAATAATAACATACCTAGTGAAATCTCACGAGTGGGGTCTGGGGAGGATAAAATGTACATAGACCTTACCACTACCTCATAGAGATAGAGAGACTATTTTCGGAAGACACTTGAAAGCCTTAAATTGTGAGAAAGTGCCCAGGCTTTTGTTAAGTTGGATTTAAAGAAGTTAAAGCAAGACATCTAGTTATGTACGACGTATCTTACATTCTTCTTCTATTTTTAGCCCTTTTATGGGAATGTAATCCAAGTGAACGATTAAAGAAACTATAGTAAAGTTATGTCCTGTTCCTTACACTTAGGCACATAAATTGAATCATTTTGGGGCTACAAGTAGTTATTATTCCCCAGCCTTGTGTATTTATACTGTACAGCTTAACTGTATTCCCAATAATTCCTAATCTCCATTCTCATTTCCTAATAGTTGATGTCACTTCCTAGTCCTGTATGATAAATACAATCAATACTACAGTACCTTTCCCTTCTAAGACTGATTTGTAAATGCTTTATATATACTTAAATTTTTGAATGTGTAATAAGACAGAGATGCATGTTAGAGAATGTTACTACAAGAAGTGCGACAGATGTTGGGTGCTTGTGAATCAGATTTATGTTCCTGCTTTAACCAAAGCATATAACTTCATGCTAGAGTTAGCTATCAACTAAAATGAATGTTGCAAACTTTAGTGGAATGGAATTACTGGTGATTGGCAATTTTATCTAGTTCCATAGAATTAGTACACAATTTAGCAATTAGTATATCCTATTTGTTTGTTTGTCATAGTATAATTATAAGTATATTATTTGGTTGCACAAGTGTAATTATAAGGTTAAATTAAATTTTATAAATAAAACTCAAGTTACCTGAAGGAGAGGAATAAATCCATAAACGTCAACTGTCTTGCCGATAGATGCCCGACATAATATGCAGTATAAATAGGCCAAAACTCCACTGCCCTAACTGTACTTACTCACATCCTGTATCGGATCTAAAAATGCCAGATATTGCAAGCTACTAAGTTTTTCCAATGTATTTAGAAATAACATGCCCCCCAATATAACAAGTAGCTAAAGTCTAGCTATTTTCTCAATCCACTCCACTAGAGTAGCATCTCCTATCGAGTCTACCTGTAACTGATCTCGCAAGTATCTAGTAATGCTATTTATCCTCACCCTACTCGCATAATCCATATTGGTAGATGATATAGCGTATCCTGTATGTTAGACCCCGTAATTAACTAAATGGAAGTCAATTGCTCATTCGGGAAAATTGTTGTGATTGAGGTATATTTTAAATTTAACTAACTTATGAT
>JAOTQR010113219.1:0-25515 GCA_025774065.1 Solanum ossicruentum | reverse complement strand
GTGTGCTAATGCAAAATGGTAAGGTCATAGCCTATGCTTCTAGGCAACTCAAAGTGCATGAAAGGAATTACCCTACCTATGATCTAGAGTTAGCCGCCGTTGTGTTTGCATTAAAGATTTGGCATCATTATTTGTATGGGGTATATGTTGATATCTTCACCAATCATAAAGGACTTCAATATGCCTTCACTCAAAAAGATCGCAACTTGAGACAAAGAAGGTGGCTATAACTTCTCAAAGATTATGAAATGAGTGTGCATTATCATCAGAGTAGGGCAAATATGGTGGCGGATGCGTTGAGTAGGGTGTCTATGGGTAGCCTACCCATGTTGATGGTGGTGATAGGGAGATGGCTAGGGAGGTGCATAGATTAGCTAGATTGGGGGTTAGGTTGGAAGATGTGGGTAATGTTGTTGTTGTTGTTGATGGTTCTAAATCTTGTTTGGTTGATAAGGTGATAGCAAAACAAGATGTTGACTCCTCCTTGCTTGAATTGATGGACTTTGTAAAAGAGGGCAAAGTAGAAGTCTTCTCCGAATGGGGAGATGGGGCTCTTAGGTACCAAGGTAGGTACGTGTGCCTTGTGTTAATGGTTTAAGGGAGAAGATTCTTGATAAGGCCCATAATTCTCCTTATTCTATTCACCCCGGTTCCACTAAAATGTATAGAGGCTTGAGGGATGTGTATTGCTGGGAGGCATGAAGAGGGACATTGCCAAATTTGTTTTCGGTTGCCATAGTTGTCAATAAGTCAAAGATGAACATCAAAGGCCGAGTGCAAAACCCAAGAAATAGAGATTCCTACTTGGAAATGGGAGGTGATTAATATGGATCTTGTGGTTGGGTTGCCCAAGACGAGAAAAGGTTTTGATTCCATTTGGGTTGTGGTTGATAGGATGACGAAATCGACTCACTTCCTACCGGTTAAGACCACATATGGGGCAGAAAGTTATGCAAGGTTGTACATCCATGAGTTAGTAAGGTTGCATGAGGTTCTTTTGTCCATCATATCAGATCGTGGTTCACAATTCACTTCACACTTTTGGAGGTCTTTTCAAAGGTGTCTTGGGACAAAAGTTCACCTTAGTACGGCCTTTTCATCCCCAAATGGATGGCCAAGCTGAGAGGACCATTCAAACACTTGAGGATATTCTAAGGGCTTGTGTATTGGAGTTGAGGGGTAGTTAGGATGACCATCTTCCTTCAGTTGAGTTTGCCTACAACAATAGCTACCACTCTAGTATCGGTTTGGCTCCTTTTGAGGCTCTTTATGGGAAACATTATAGATCACCGGTTGGTTAGTTTGAGGTTGGAGAGGTGGCTTTTTTGGGGTTGGATTTGGTTATGGGTCTCTTGAAAAGGTTAAGATGATTAGGGAAAGTTTTAGAATAGTCTGAAGTCGTCAAAAATCCTATGTTGATATGAGAAGAAGAGACCTTGAATTCAAAATGGGGGATTGGGTCTATTTGAAAGTCTCTTCAATGAAAGGTGTGGTCTGTTTTAGTAAAAAGGGGAAGTTAATTCCAAGTTATGTTGGTCTATATGAGGTTGTAAGGAGGGTTAGTAAGGTAGCTTATGAATTAAGGTTGCTTAGTGAAATGAATTTGGTTTACCTGGTGTTCCATGTCTCTATGTTGAGGAAATGTGTTAGTGATCCTAATGCTATTGTGCCTCTTAGTGTTGTCAGCGTTGTTGAGGATAACTTGATATATGACAAGGTCCCTATTCAGATTTTAGATAGGCAAGTGAAGAGATTGAAGAACAAGGTGGTGGCTTCCGTTAAGGTCCTTTGGAGGAACCAACAAATCGAAAGTGCTACTTGGGAGGCTGAAGAAGACATGCAAAAGCAGCATCCTTATATTTTTCACTCCACACAACCCTAACATACAAATTCTACGTCCCTTATGTGATTTCAAGTCTTGTGTTTCAGCGCCTATGTCATTTATATGCATTCGTATTTAAGTTGGCAAGTTTATGATGATTTTACATTTACATTGAGATTTTGAAAATGGTGTTTAATATATAATATTGCATTCTTATTGGGACTAATTCATTTATGATCATTCTTGTCTTGTACTTCTTTTTTACATTTGGGGACAAATGTTTCCAAGGGGGAGATATTGAAACGACCCAAAAAAGAGCCTGAAAATATGCCTCGGAATGCTCAGAATTTTAAATTTGATATATCTCAAAATTCATGCGCAATATCAAAAATTCAACTTCATATTCTTGTTCATAGGGTCAAAACTAGGGTGAAGAGGGTCTAACCCCGATTTTAGAGCAAACGGTTAGCAATTTCAATTTTCATAGTTTTCTTATACAGAATTGATCCACGACAGCACCGCGACGCATAGCTATCGCGGACATGTGTTATTTTGACCCCCGCAATAGGTCTGCATCGTAGAGCAGATGCAGAACTATGTATTTTGTTGCCAGTGATTTCTATCTCGGTCCAAGGCTTTTGGGTCTTGGACCCAAGTGTTCCAAAATGTATTTCTATTTATACTTAGCCTTATTTCACCCTCATATCATCCTAATCATTCCCCAATACTCACTCAAAAACTTAGCCATATTTTCACTCCCAAAATTCAAGTCCCAAACCCTCATCCTAAACTAAGGTTTCCTTCAAGGTTCTTCTTCAAGCTTCAAGTCTCCATCACCAATCTTAACCAAGTTCATCTCTAAGCTAAGTTATGTAGGTTTTAGCCATTGGGTTCTTCCACCCATGGTACCCTAATCTCCTTTTTACTCAATTAGCATGATTTCAAGTTGATTTTACATATGGGTATTGGATATTAAGAAATTAACTCCATAGTGATTTAAGTTCATGAATGTATGGTTGTTTTAGCATGTTTTGAGCTCTAAATCATGGATCTAATGCTGGATTTGATAAGGGGTTTTGATTTGAATGTCTTGGCGGTTTTGCAAGATTTTAATTGATGGTCTTACAACAAATTTTCTTGCATGATTTTATCTCTAAATTGCATGGTCTTTTACCCTCATTAAACACTCCCCAAGTGTTAGATAAAATGTCCGACTAGGGTTTCTTGTGGAATTGAAGGTGCAAAGCATGAGATATGATATGATTGATGTTATGATGATTAAATGATCTTATGTATATGATAAATTCTATATAAATTAATGCATTAGACCATACCCAATCCGGGGGACTAAGAGCCTGGATAACCGAAGTAGGGGTTTGTACTTATCAACCAAGGTAGGGGTTTGTACTCATCAATCGATGTGGGGGTTTGTACTCATCAAACCATGTGAGTTGTTTTAACTTTGCCACCAGAGTGATAAGGTGTGATTATCATCAACCATGTGAGGGGTTTGTACCATACCACCAGGGTGATAGGGTGAGATCACCATCAACCGGCCAAGGGGTTTATACTTTGGAAATGTAGTTTGGTATATTCTTCACAAATGATATCCTACATGAGTATGAGTTACTTAAGCATGTTTTACTTGAGCATTGACCATACATGTCATAATTGTTATATGATGTCTATTGCCTATTGTTATGCATTTTGATTGTGATGCCTATCCCTTGTTGCATTGTATCGTACATACTTAGTACATTCAAACATACTAATGCATACTCTTACCTACATGATATCACCATGTAGGAACCAGTGCCCAAGTTGATTATCCTCCTCCTCCACGTGGCTAGTCGGTGCTATTCAAGCAAAGTTGGTGAGTCCTCCATTTCGGGGACCTTGGTCTATGTTCTATTACCTTGTACTGAGATACCTTACTTTATGTTCTATTTGACTATGAGGGTGAGCCCGGTTGCTTTATCTTGGCCCCCGCTTTTATCTACGTATTAGAGGTATTTGTTGGACACATTATGTATCTATGATATGAATTTGACTCTTGTCTCTTGGTTATGATGTTTTGCAAGCTATCCCTTAGCCTCTTCACCCCATTCTTACGTTATATTTTTTAAATGCTTCCATGACCAATGATGAGTGATGACAAGTTAAGAGGCTTGTTTGGGGTCCCTTCGGGTTCCCCATTAGCCGTGTCACGTCTAGGCCCTAGTCTTAGTTCGCGACAAGAGATCACGATTGTAAAGCTTAAAACATGTATAATTATAATAGGTAAATCATCTCATGGTATAGACCTAAAAATGAGTAGTCATGTATTTTCAACCAAACTTTCATAAAGTTCCAATATAGTATATGATCATAAGCTCTAATGAATAATACTCATATGTAACAGAACTTGGAAACAAGTAATTTTCATAGAAATGGAAGATCGGGCTTCATGGGTGAAAGGTAAACATGAATGAAACCCACATATTTTAGACCTTGAATTTAAAAGAAATTGAGTTGAGAAAGACTTGAAGCTTGGAATGGGGTCTTGAAATCCACAACTAATTCTTGAGTTTCCTTGAATTTATATTAGGGTTTTGATGGAGGTTCTTGGAAGAATTTGATAGTGTATTCCAACCGGGAGGAGTGAATTGATACTTACGAATAAGGTTTATGTCTTTAGGAAGTGTTGAGATAGCATAGGAATCCCCAAAAGACCAATAGAAATGACTAGATTTACGGAATGTCATTAATGAAACGGAATTTGGCTTATACCCCTACACATACAAGTTCTACAAAAACGGGCATAACTTCTTCTACTAAACTCTAAAAAAAGTGAAAACAAGTGCGTTGGAAAGCTACTTCAAAGAGCTTTAGTTTGGTACATCATGAGACACCGATTTCTTTGTGTGCTAAAAGATATTCTACTTTAAAGTTGACCCACCTATAGGTACTTGGGCAAAACTTAGCCAACAGAAATTCCTTCGAACTTGGCTTGATGTAGGGGACCCATGATGGTATTAAATGACATAAATAAGATTGACTTAGATTTTAATAAGATCTTGAAGCTTGAATGAGTTTTGTTGAGATCCAGAAATAAGTCTGGGACACTTGAATTGGGTGAAATATTTGTCTAAGTGTTAGAGAGGGATTTGGGGAAAGTCTTGTATGACATGAAGGTGAAATATAGCTAAGTATAGGTTTTTCACATATGGCAAGACATACACCCAAGACCAAAACGCCTCGAACTGAACTAATAAAACTAGACACAAAATATACACTGGCGCAGCCCTGGCGCGTCGCGCCTAGGGCGTGAATCTTCACTGGAAATTGCACACTTAGAAAATTAAAATTGTGATTCATTCTCTCTAACATCAAGGTTAGACCCATTTTTCACTCAATTTTTCCCCCTTAACAAGAATACGAAATTGGATTTTTAATATCACACATGGATTTTCAGATATATGAAAATTACGATTCTGGGCACTTTCGAGACACATTTTTAGGCACCATTTGGGGTCGTTTGAGTATCAATCCCTCAATTAGGTTAATAAGGTATCAACCCCTCAATTAGGTTAATGAGGTATCAACCCCTCAATTAGGTTGATGCGGTATCAACCCCTCAATAGGTTAATGAACATCACACACTCCATCAAAGTAGTCATCTCACAACACTATAGAGAAAAATAACATAGATATACAATCTTTTCATCATCATAAGGTCATTCAACTCATATGACATGCATTAGGCCTTCAACAAGTCAAGATACATAATCTGGACATTTTATCAAAAACTTCGCGAATGTGCAATGCTAGTGTAAAATCATGCATTTCAAGAGTGAAAGCATGCAAGAAAACCAATATAAAACCACCCACCAACACTTTTCAATACCATCATGCATTATACATCAAAACCCTTCATCAAATCTCAAGATAGATCCAAGATTTATAGCTCAAAACATGCTTAAACAGTCACACTTTTACGAAACCCCAACATAGTTCATAGTCAAATTCATAATAGATAAGACCCATAAGTAAATCAACTTTGAATCATACAATTTATGTAAAATGAAGCTGGGCACCAGGGTGAAAGGACCCAATTGTTGAAACCCACACACCTTGACTTTGAAGATTTTCTTGAAGAAAATTTGGAATGGAGACTTGAAGCTTGAATGAAATCCTTAGATCCGGAAAGAGATTTGGACACTTAAATCTTGAGGAGGACTTGGGACTTGACTTGGTTTCCTTGAATTCTAACAAGACTTCTTGAAATCCTTGAGAATGTATGGAGAATTTGATAAAGATTAGAGAGGAATTTGAGAGGTTTTTGGTTGGTTTTTAGTGCTCAAAACGGTTTAACAATGAGGGATTTTCGTTTATATAGGTATAGGGTTATTACCCAATTGCCCTGAAGTAAAAAAGAGCAAATTTCAGAATTTTTTTGAACTGGTCCGCTCTAGGTCCATGTCATGGACTTGTCGCACACAGCTACTGCTTTTGAGAAAGTTTAGGAAAAAATTTATTTTCATGGAACGGATGAAGTCTACCTTGTACGTACTCATTTTCCCACACAATTTTTCCATCTGAACAAGAATATGAAGTCATATTGTGAAATTCTGCATAAATTTTGAGATATTGAAAAAATGCATCATAGGATCTTTCCAAACTACGTGGAAGGGTGTTTAAATATCCCCGATTTGAGATATAAGAAAATTATGATTATGGGGGCATTCCTAGGCAACTGTGGCGCATTTCAACGGAAAGAACCACAATTAATCCCACCCTTTAGGCTCTATAGATCCAATGGCATACCTTTAAGGCATAAAACATGAACATCATTCCTATGGTGGCACATAGTTATGGGACTTGGAGATAGTCTCCCTCACACAAGTCCACTCGATGCTTAAGTTATATCCCACAAAATACAAAATAATCCATATATATAGCTTTCAATATAATTCATACTTCATTAAGATCATACTTGTATAGCTTTCAAAATAGTGATCTTCCTCTTTCATGAAACATCATATCATAAGAATAGTCCATCTACTTTACTTTCATCATAGTGTGAGTAGACATTCCCACCTTAACATCATGACAAACATTAGAGTTTTTATCACCTCTTTTATCATGGTATCATCATAACTTTCGTAACATCATCATTGTCATAATATCATCATCATTAAACCATATTTTTCACACTTAAGATCATAAACATAGAAATTCATAGCTTTATCATAGGAGACTAAGGCGAAGTATGGCTTCATAGACATTTGAGTCGAAATCCTGCAATTGAGTAGGATTCACAGAGAAAACATGTAAGTGAAATCAAATTGGATCATTAACTAAGGAACCCATATCAAATCATTAAGTTGTAATCATGCATCCTTTGAAATTAGATACTTTTGCTTGAAAATCATATACATCAGAAAATTCATTATAATATATGCATAATTAGTCTTAATAATCATATAGGAATCATAATTCATGCATTAGGAATCATAACCTAAAAGCCCATAGGAGTTCATCATGAAATTTTGATAAAAATGAGGTTTTGGATTGGGCTTCAAGGATGAAACTAATCGATGAATGAATCCCTACATACCTCAAGTAGAATCCTTAGAATTGAAGAAGAAAATCTAGAAATCCTTAATCAAACCTTCAAGTTTTTGCCTCAATGGAATAGAGAGAGAAATATTGAGAATCCTTGAGAGAATTTTTAGGATTAAAAAACTTTGGATGAATTAGGAATAGGGATTTGTAGAGGTTAGGTCGGTTAAGGTAGTTAGGTAACCAAAATGACTTAGTTTAGGACTTAGGTAGATTGGAAATATCAAAAGTACCCTTCATTAAAAATTGTCTGAGTTTTCCACAAAAATCCTTCCACGGGTCGTGGATGCACCTATAGTCCGTACCTTGCCTCGTGTATCAGGGTGTCAAAATATTTGAGCTACTAGAATTGCAGCTTCTATGCCACGAACATGTAGTATGACTCATGGGTCTACTTATGGGTTGTAAACCCTCTCATAAAGTGATCCTAAACTTAGTTAGGTTCCTCGGAGCTTTTTCCTATGAGACCAATTTACGGGTCGTGAGTACTTCTATGGCTCGTCTGTATCATGTATGTCCACTTCCAGAATTCCTCTAATTATCCACTTTCTTGTGCACTTTCCACGAGATCACCTACTACCTGTGGTTCCTTCTATGAGTTATGGTGTGGCTCGCAGAGTCAGTGCAACAGCAAATTTCATGTCCTTTGGTTTTTTGGGCATCAAAACATGGGGGTTGTTATAATTTCATAGCTAGTTGTCACAATTTTCAACAAGTCAAAATCGAACATCAAAGGTTGGGTGGCCTAGCCCAAGATATAGAGCTTCGTACTTGAAAGTGGGAAGAGGTCAACATGGATTTTATGATTGGGTTGCCAAAGACTAGAAAACATTTGATTTTATATGGGTTATTGGTGATAGGATGATGAACTCGGCTTACGTCCTACTAGTTAAAATAACTTATGTTTCCAAAGATTATGCCAAGTTATACATTCATGAATTTGTTAAGTCTCATAAGGCTCATTTTCTATTAATTTGGATCATGGTTCTCAATTCAATTCACACTTTTGGAGATCCTTCCAAAAAAGCCTTTGTACTAAGATCAAGCTTAGCATGGTCTTAGACCCATAAACGGATGGTTAAGCCCAAAGGACCATTAAAACTCTTGAGGATATGCTTAAGGCTTGTGTCTTAGAGTTTAAAGGTAGTTGGGATGAGTATCTTCCAATTATCGAGTTTTCTTACAGCAATACTGTCACTCTAGCATCGAAATGGCCTTGTTTGAAGCTTTATATGGTAGACATTGTAGGTCCCTAGTTAGGTAGTTTGATATAGGGGAAATGTCTTTGTTGGGTCAAGATTTGGTCATGGATGTTTTGGAGAAGGTGAGATTGATTTGAGAGAGATCTTGAGGCAAAAGTCCTACTTCAATGTGAGAAGGGATCTTGAGTTTGGTGTAGATGATTATATGTATTTGAAGGTCTCACCCATGAAGGGTTTTGTTCAATTTGGCAAGAAAGGCATGTTGAGCCCAAGGTATATAGGGCCATATAGAATCTTGAGGAGAGTTGGTAAGGTTGCCTATGAATTGGAGTCGCCTATGGAGATGAGTAAGGTTCATCTAGTTTTTCATGTAACTGTGTTGAGAAAGTGTATATGTGACCCAAGTTTTATAGTGCCTTTGAGGGTTATAGGAGTTGTAGAAGATAACTTGACTTATGAGGGAGTTTTGATGGAAATATTAGATATATGAGTGAAGAGGATAAGAAAAAAAGATTTGGCATGCGTCAAAGTCCTTTAGAGGAATCAACAACTTGAAAGTTCCACTTTGGAAGCAGAAGCGGACATGAAGAAATGATATTCTTACCTTTTCCACCCTAATCAAGCCTAAGATAAAAAGTTAATCTCATCTATGGTGTCAAGTCTTGTACTTCATATCCTCTACATCATGTTGCATACATACATACATACTTATAGTGATATGTTTTGATGATTTTGATGCATAAAATTGAAAGTTTCATGCTATAGTGTTGAAGTTTGTATTGATGCATTCATGTGGGTTGTAAGTTGTCTAATCGCACTTTTAAAGTACATTTCTTATACATTCGGGCATGAATATTATCAAGGGGGAGAAATTGTAATACTTTTAAGCGACTCAAAAAAATGCCCTGTAGTATACTTCTTGAATATCTTAAAATTCATGCATGATTTCAAAAATCTTACTTCGTATTCTTTTTCAGAGGGTAAAAGTTTGAAGGAAAGGGATGGTCTCTGATTTTTAGGTCGCCCGTATCAAAAAATAATTTTTTAGATGATTTAGAGATTATTAAGTAGGGTATGCGACCAATTCGCATCGCGGACCTGGTCCTCTATAGTATAAAAATGGCCTAAACTCATTCTTACACCAAAATAGGAAAAATGAACTTTGCACAAAAATGACCTGCACTACGACAAGTCCGCATCGCGGACTTGTCACACCATAGGTCAAAAATTTTTGAATTTCAGTTGGGGGCATTTGGGTAATAACCCAATACCTATATAGACAGGAATTCTTCATGGTTCAGTTATATTAATCTCTAAATCTTTCAAAAACTCTCCTAAAATCCTCTCTAAACTTCGTCAAATATCTTAATTAAATTCAAGAGTCTCAAGAACACTCTTTGGATTTCAAGAATTCAAGTGAAGACCACAGGTTCTTTTAAGTTTTCCATCAAGAAATTTCAAGTTTGAGGTACATGGGTCTTCATCCATGGGTCCTTCCACCCATGGAGCCCAACTCTCCCTTTTTATGAAAATTTCATGATTTCAAGTCTTGAAACTTTATGGGTACTTCTTATTATGCATTATAAACACGAATTATGTTTGATTTCACCAAGAATTGATATTTTTATGCATGAACATTTATATAAGGCTATGCTATGACTTGATTTATGAATATTTAAGTTATGCAAGATTTATGACTATTTAAGTTATGCAAGACATGAACTATGGAAACTATGAAAGATTATGGATTTTTAAGATGGATTTCATGACACCCAACTAATGTTTTACTAATATTGTTGATGGATTGTTTGAATACCTTTCTATGATCATGTTTACTTCATACATGTCCATTACTCTTGCATTTCATGTTTTTTAAGCCTAATTGCGTACACCCACCATGTTTGACTACATTTACAAGACAAGGATTCTTATGTTGGTGAAAGACTATGGCATGTTTTGCAAGACAACTATGTTATCATAACTATGGGCTCCTAAGAATATATTGAACTCATGAAAGTTCCTAAATTAATAAATAAGAATTTGAGCCCTCATGATATGTCTATACCCTCTTGTGAATGAATAATATCTACATGAAGGGTCAAGTATGATAAGTGTTTTACTCTAATGTAAAAGCTAATACTCGCTTGAAGAGGTCAAGTTCATGAAAAAACTACTCTTATGATTTTGATATGTTTTTACAAGTTATTTACAAGATGATTACTCTTATGATTATGTTAAGTATTTCGTGGGACTAGACTTAGTACTGAAAGAGGCTTAAAGTGGAGTCTCGACCTAAGGGGTTTTTATATGAAGTCTTGGTCTCTTAACTACGTGTCACCTTAGGTTCATGTTATTCCCTAAATGTGCTTTTACTAGTGGATCCAACTAGGATAGGTTACACACCAAGGTAGGGTATAGTTCATTTTGGCAAGTAGATCACTGCTTTTCTAATGTAGAGGCAATATTGGGACTTTGCATAGTAGCTTATATGTTTTTATATGTTGATTAAGGTCTCCTCCCACATATGTATGATATATGATGCAAGTTTGACTATCTCCATGCACGTTTTGACTTAAGCATAGATCATACATGTTATATTGATCCTATATCTATTAGTTATTATTATGCATATTGTTTGATTATGACTTATGTTCCTTATTGCATTGCACCCCATATACTTGGTACATTCCAAGTACTAACGCATACTTTTGCGTACATGATCTAACCATGTAGGGACCACAGCTCCCATTCATCTTTCTCCTCCACGTTGCTAGATGGCTTGTTGAAGATTGCTATTAGTGAGTCCTTCATTTCGGAGACAACATCCACTTACTTTCATGCTTTTATTAAGACTTATCGAATTATAGATATTTATCCTTTGAGGGTGAGCTCGAGATATGTCTTGGTCCCCATTCCACTCATGGTAGAGGTGTTGTTGGATATGAATATGTATGTTATGAGCTTGACTCATATTATGTTTATGTAATTATTGGAAACTTATCTTAGCCCGTATCCCCTTCTATATGTTGATGCTTGTTGATGTTGAAATGGAAGTCCTAAGTCCCTATTGCCTCCATAGCATGAGTCATACTTACCTGTCCCTTAGACTTTATTTGCTATGTGATCATGCTAATGCTCTTTCCTATAACATCCCCATAGCTCGAGTCCAAAGTTCAATTCCCCAAGAATTATGTGCTTGTTATTTAATTATGTTTTTGTGACCAAGGATGTGTCATGTATGCTTAAAAGGCTTATTTGGGATCGCTTCGTGTTCCCATTGGCCATGTCATACCTAGGCCCTAGGCTTAGGTTATGAAAATTTTCAGAAAACACATTTCAACAGGACGAAACATAGGTTTTATGAATCATGGTTCATTCTACGACTCATAGATTTCCTTCAAGGATAATCCCAGTCGAATGTTAATGAAGGACTTTACAGTCATTTTTGACTCATTGGACTCGTGAACTTGATCGATTTGACCCATATAACTGACTTAACCAACTAAAATCTATTAAAAAAAATCCTAATTCTCATTTTACCTGTAAGGACCCAGACATTGTACGACCTCATTGTAGCTTGAAAATTTGGTCCCAAAAAGTTTTGGACCATGGTGACACTCTATGGAAGCCCTTACGATCCGTGTGAGGCTATACGGACCATGTGGAACCTCCTTGAAGTGGCCCTTGGCCTTATGTATGGTGTGAGGGCCTTAGTGTCGAGTAGTGTGGAGTTTAACATGAAGGCATACCACACTTGGACCCTACACGAGCCATGTGAGACCATATGGACCATGTGGTGGACCGTATGGTAGCCTTGGACTTCAGACTAAGGTGTGTGGTACGATCCCTCTCGCATACTTTTTAGTGCCTCATGGTCCGTGATGTCCCTAAATGGGTGCCAGATTGTAAATTTTTTAAGTATTGGATCACTGTCTCGAAAACTTCGTCATAAAGAATATTCTAAGTAAAGTGGTACAAAGGACTATACAGTCCGTGTAGAGGGGTACAGACCATGAAGTCGATCATAAGGATGCCTACGTCAAATGCTTCTAAGTATGGGATCTTCAAGCTTAAGCTAAGTTCACTTTAAAGCCCACAGTTCAAGCTTATTTATGTTGTTTAGAGCCATCATGGGTCTCCTAAATCAAGTAAAGTTCAAACAAACCATTGGCTAAGCTTTTCACAAGAACCAATAGAAGAGTCAACTTTAAAGGGACATATCTCTTACAACAAAAGAAAACTAGGTCGCCCAAACCTGTCACATTCAAGCTCCTACTCTACCCAATTTTCCGTAGCTATCCGTCCCGAAACTTGATCCGCCTCCCAAGCTGGTATCAGAGCCAAGTAGGCCGTGAAGGGTATGAGTAGGAGCAGCTAAGTCCCCACACTATTCGTAGGCCCGTGGTCGATGCGGGGTTGCTCTCGACATGATAAGTTCTTAGTTGAGTATGTACCATCCTTCTTCTACTCGTGTTTTTAGTTTTATTCCTTAAAGTAAGGTAACCGGTTAATCATGGTTTAAACATTGGCAAGTCTGTACTTTTTCGTTGGAGTAGCCTAGACTGTGTGTGTCATAGGGTTGGACCTGGAGGGTGTTCCCATCGCCAAGCCTAGAGGAATAAAATTATAGAAAACTAGTAGCAAATCACCGGTAAATACTACGCTAAGAATTTATTATTAAAGAGTAATTCAGAATAGATAATTGACCTACGGATAGTATTTATCTCTCTGTAGTATATTAAAGTCATATTTTTATCTTCTACAAATTTACAAGATATTAGAAAAGATAATAAAGCTATGTCTACACTTTTAAAAGATTTACATAATTTAAAAGATGCTAAAGACAAAACAATAAAAAACAATAAGGATATGTCTACATTCCCCAAAAGTCTACATAATCTAAACTATCCTATAAACAATAAAACATCAATAAATGACAGCAACACTCAATCCAACGCTTTTAAATATAGTAAAGTAATAAATAATAAAAATATTATACTTAAAGATACTACAAAAATCATAAATAATGGTTTCATCCTTTCAAAACCAAAAAAAGACACCACCAACAATAACAGAAAATTTAGTAAAGGTACTACTTCGTCTGCACTCCTTAGATGTTATGTCGGTACAATTATATTTGACGAAGATTTTGAACCAGATTTTAAATATTTAAATAAAGCTAAAGTCATCAACAGACACTTCAACTTATTCTCATTTTTCATTTAGACAGCTAAACTAAGGGTTGTTTCTTATAGACACATCAGCTATCCAATATTTAATCCCCATAAACATTTTTGTCCTAGTTGGCACTGTGCGTGTGCCTCACCCAAAAGTGGAGTGTGAGAAGCTCTCCAAGCTTCTTTTTCATGTTAAAGTTACTGTTAAACCTCCATCTCCACCATTAAAAGTTGAAAGGGGACTCTGCATCTCCAATTTGTAAACCTGTCGATTTGTGGGGTTTTTTTTTTCATTCTCTTTTTCTCATTCTCCATCTATTGTTTAATCCTAATTTTTGTTTGGGTCTGTTTTTCTCCTTCTCAATGTTCTCCTTCTCCACAATTTCTGTTCGATTTGTATATTGCAGTCATTATCTCAAAATGTAGAATTCTTATTATTTGAATTCCTAACCCAGCAACTTTCGAATTCATATTTTCGAGCAGTAAGTAAATTTCAGATAATATAAAAGAAGCCGATATATGTAATGGTGGTGATTATTGTTCGGTATTTTTAGTGTCTTGGCTTGTTGAATAGTCCAGTTGCTGCTGCATCGATCAGTTAGCCTAGACTTTGCTGCTGACTGTTGGAGTTTTAGTTTTTTTGTTCACTATTTTTACTTTTAGTTTGCTTTGTGTTTAGTTCTTCCGGAATTTTAGTCTAGTTTGCTGCTGTGATTTTAGTTTAGTTTACTAGTTTGTGTTTAAGGATGGAAAGACTGACAAATCCGAATGGCAGATTCTTATGAGCCAAAATCCTTCACTATTAAAGATAATGACACTTCCCTATCTTAGGTAATCACAATTTCTGAACTAATACATCAGGAATGCATTGGTTGATGATGTTGTCATCTCATCTAATGAGATTTATTTTTTCTGCAGGGATATTACAACTACTTTTCCTAGTTTCATGTTCCATTCTGAAGTTGATGAAGTTGCTACATAAAACTAGGAAATGTAGTTCAGTTTTTCTCCAGCTAATTCGATGTGTGAAATGTTGTTTGGGTTTTGGTTGTATTTTAGAGCACAAGAAGTTTGAGTCAGAGGATGCCAGCCTCCTATCACTTTTTATGTATCCCTTTGCATGATATTTGTAATACATAATGCTATTGAAGGTTGTCTGTTTGAACGCTTTTGATAAATTGGAACGATACTAAGGAGGCTAGGTTTGTTTAGTATCTCATTAAGTTCAAAATATGATATATCACCAAAGATGGAGTAGCATTAACACAAGTTGTTCAAAACAAATTACACAAGTTCAAAAATAAACTAACATCTTGAGTTCAAAAATATACTTAAGTATTAATATTACATTGTTCAAGTTACATAGCGCAAAATCTCATTTGCATTCTAGATAAACTAGTTCTTTGAGGTTTCACAAGTTGTTACCACTTTGTTTTTCTTATTTGCTCTCATACGTTGCAACTCAGAGGTGCTGACTGCATCATTTTCATTCCATCTTAGGCCACGAGGTTTAAAACCAATATCTATATTCGTTGGTGAAACACTTCAAATTTGTTGGTCTATGTAGAACCATCTCACTTGATGTACCAGGCTATAATAAAAGAAAGATTAGAATCAGTAAAGAAGCATTATTGAGTAGTAAATAAGACCAAAATAAGTGAACCTCTATTAAACACTTGGGTTCCAGTTGTAGGATCAGAGTGAACACCAAAATCACTTGTAGGCCTATTGTTTGTTCAAGTATCTCCAGTAAATATGGAAGAATTATATGTTCTCTTGTGGCTTGATTTAGATGACACTTGACTAGAAGAGTCGTGTGTCTCACTAACGAATGGAGTTCCTCTTGCATTAGCTTTTTTCCTCCCCAGTCCTCTTCCTAATCCACCATGCTCCTTATTTTAAGGAGCTCTTGGTACAGATGTACTGTACACACATACACACACACACAGACACACATATTGCATCCCTATCCTACTGATTATGACTATACATAGTATTCTTTTAAGTATAAGATGATTTTTCTTGAGAATAAAATAAATTAGGAGTTGTAATTGCTTATCAGAAGAGTATTTTTACTAGAGGATCAAGCTTTATTAATCACAACCCTTCCAGTTGCTTTCTCTTTTATTATTATGTGTAAATAGTCTATCCAAAAACTTAATATATGAAATGAGGAACTAATTAACTTTTGATGTTTTATGTAGGTCCTTAAAATGTTTCACAGAAAAGTTCATCATCTGAAGGAGAACACACTAGAAAATGATGAGACTAGCATTATGGTTTCCTGCAAAGGCTGGTAATTGGGGAGCAATTAGCCAAGTGAACATAAAATTTTATCCAAAGAAAGTAACACAAAGTAAACTCGCAGCAGTGAACAAGGTGCAAAGTGAGCAAAACTGATGCAAACCAAGAAACTAAGGTGAAATCTAATGAGCAACAATGAACAAAACTGAGTAACTAAGTATTAAAGTGAAACTAAGTAGTAAAACAAAGAGAAACTAATAGGTGCAGCAGCGGCAACAAGTACACAGACCGATGCAAACCAAGAAACTAACAGGTGCAGCAATAGCAACTAGTAAACCAAGAGACTTCAATCTAATACAGTTCCACACTGCAGCAATCTACAGGCTTCAATCTAACACAGTTTCTTAACACAGGAGCGATCTTTTAACAGTTCCACATCAAAAAAAATAGAAAACAAAGAAGAGCTTGTTAAACATCAATCTATAGATGCAAGCCAGCCATTCTAAATGAACTGAATCAGTAGCAATCTAAGCAACACACCAGCAATCAATAAATAAGTAGCTACTATTAACCAGCAACTAAAACTCAACAGCAACCAAACTCAACAATCAGTAGCAACTACACTCAGCAGCAATCTCAACAACTAAAGGAGTTGCCAGTTCAATTAAATGAAATTTTTTCCAAGTATCTTTTGGAACTTACAAACTAACAAAATACTTACTCTTGTTTAATAGGTACCTCGGAGAAAGTTCCACCATGGTAGAGTTTAGTAAATATGACCTCCTCCATGGACAATTGTTAGTTAACCCTGAAAAAAGTATCAAATAAAGAAGGCTAAACCGGATCGGCGACAATCTGTAACTTTGATCGGCGACACTTCAAGAAGGAGACACTTTAAGATGGATCGGCGACAGTCTGTAACTTTGTCTTCAAAAGGACCGGCAATGGATGCTTGATAAGAATCGGTGACAATCTATAAATGGGTTTGACAGGCGATGGATGCTTGAAAAGGATCGGCGATAGTGTATAAGTGGATTTGACCAGCGATGGATGCTTCAAAAGAACCGGAGATGGTTTGAAGACGACCGGCGAGAGAGTAAATGGATTTTTGTTTCTCCGTTGCAGAGCAAAAGAATGCATGAAAACTGAACTTTCTTCCTTGCAGAGAGAAAATGGATGCTCGAGAATGAAGAGTGAACTTATGATTTGGGGATTTTGAGCCACATACGCGGCTGTTGATGAATGGACAACTTGTCCAAGAACACGCGCCGCACACAAATCGCAAATTATCAAATAAATGTTTATGGAGATTAAATATTGGATAGTTTGAGGTGTCTATTAAGGAACAATTCTCAGTTTAGATGTCTAAATGAAAAATTTAGATGTCTAAATGAAAAAGTGTGATGACTTTAGTCTTTACATAAATTGTAAATTAGTTTAGAAAATTCTATAAAAGACAGTGATATATACAAAAATATTCCTTAGATGGAAGAATAAATTTTAGAGAAAATTGGTGTAAAGATATGAAAAAACTGAGACGTATTATAGAATTCTTTGAATGATTTGAATATTACGGAAAAATTAGACGACCAACAAGAGTCGTTAAATATAATTGTCAATAAATGGTATACTATTAATAACAAGGTAGTTGAATCCAAAATTCCTTCTTTAGAAGAAATTAATCTACCCATAGGCGGTAGAATAGTCACCGTTTCACCTTTTAAAATGGATATAGTAGACACTAAAGGTGATCCTAAAATAAAAAAATAAATAAAATATTACAACAACATAATTATACAAATCAACTATTTTATGTAGTTTCTAATCAAATCCTTGAAGCTCATAATAAGTCAGTTGATAAACCATGTTCCTCCTACAACGATTAAAATAAAAAATTAGAAACTCATCTAATACTTAAGCTACCAGAATTTCCAAAAGATAAATTTCCCAAACTTCAAGATCAACCTGAAATTACGATTAATCTTGTTGACATAATCAATAAAAAAAGTAAAATTCACAGACACTAACTCCACTAATATTTTATCTAAAAATAATAATGATATTAATAAATTAAATTCTACTTATACTACTAGAAAAAATTATTATAAGAGGCCCTCTTTTCCCGAGATGCAGTATGAAGAAAATGAGTTTTTATCTCATACTTTACACTTTGGAAGAGAAATAGCGGAATGAAATATTGATGGGCTAGCGGAACGTCAAATATATAATAAGTTACACAAAATAGGTATGGCTATTACGACATATAAAATAAAAAATACATCAGATAAACAAGCTGTCATGCTAATTATTACAGGGTTTACTAGTACAATAAAAAATTGGTGGGATGATTACCTCACAGACGAGGACAGACAAAATGTAACTAACGCTGCAACTGTCAAGCAAGTTATTAAGACTGACTCCACAGTACAAATAGTAGAAAATCAAATTTTTGAACGTGCCACTACTATTCTAATTTATAGTATAGCAAAACATTTTATAAGCGAACCTCAACATTTCCAAGATAGGAGTTTAGAAATATTATCTAATCTATCTTGTCCAAAATTAGAGTACTTAGATGGTATAAAGATGCTTTCCTTAATAAGATTATGATTAGAAATGATTGTAACCATGATTATTGGAAAGAAAAATTTATTAGTGGTTTATTGATCTTATTTGCAGAAAAGGTTAGAATAAAATTAAAAGATAAGTTTGATGGAAAAATTTTCTATCACTACTTAACCTATGGTGATCTTATAAGTTTTTATAAATGTAACAGGATTAGATTTATGTACAGATATGAAACTTAAAAATCAGTTAAAATGGATAGTAAAATAACACGAAAAGAATTAAAAAATTTCTGTCACAACTTTGGGTACACCAAAATATCTGCCCCTTCAAACGAATCCTCAAAAATTACAAAAAGTCAAAATAAATATTACAAAAATAAAAAAATATATAAAAAATCTAAAATATACAATAAAGATAAATTTAAATCAAATAATATTGATAAATGTTGGAATTGTTAAGTTCGGACACTGATCAAGAGATTGTCGTGTACCTAATAAAAAGAAAAATAAAAATAAATATTTTAGAATTAGAGGAGGGTATCAAAAATAAATTATATTCAATCCTCAAGGAAAATGAAAGGAGGGTATCAAAAATAAATTATATTCAATCCTCAAGGAAAATGAAAATACCTTCTCTTCCAAAGAGAATTCTAGTAATCATGACCAGATCGATGTGTCATATGAGTCAGATAGTAGTAATTGTCAATGTAGTGGTAGTACAGCTTGTACCTGTAGAAATCACTCTATTAATGTAATTACTAGTAATAATAAGGAAATATTTTAGACTTAATTGATCATACAGAAGACCCAGCATATAAGAAAAATATTTAATAGCATTAAAGGATATGATTCTCAACCAACAAATCTAATAATTATACTGTTAAACCATTCAATATGAAAAATGCATTAAATAAATTTACAAACCAAAATTCGGAAACCACCCTACAAGACTTTCAAATAGAATTAATATAAGTTAAAAAGGAAGTTAAGGAAATTAAACAAAGACTTAATAATCTTGAAGCAGTTAAGACTTTAACTGATATAATACATAATTAGGAATTAAAATCAAAGTTTGAAATCGGAGAAACGTCAGAAGAAATAAAAATTCCTCATGACACAAAATCAGGAATTAATACTATAACTAAAGCACAAAGCTACCATATACCTATTACTTTAGTTATAAATAAAAATTATACTATAAATAAAATTGCATTATTCGATACTGGTGCAGATCAAAACTGCATCATCAAAGGACTTATTCCTACCAAAGATCTTGAAAAAATTACTACCTGATTATTCTCCGCAAAGAGAGAAAGACTAAAAATAAATTATAAACTACATAATGGACATATATGTAATAAAAGAATTTGTTTCATTAATGATTTTGTACTAATAAAAAACATAAATAAAGAAATAATATTAGGCATTCCTTTTATAACCCAAATAAAATCATATACCACAGAATTAGATGGTATCTATACCATCATATTAGAAAAAAGAATTACTTTTCCTTATCTAAATAATATATCAAAAGAACAAAGTGACCATATAAAAAATAAAATATCTTTAGGATAAATTTACTCTCACAACAAATAAATTATTTAAAGGAAGATATAAAATTAAAAGAATTGAATCCTCGCTAAAACCCCTGGAGGTCGAGGCTAAATGAAAAAATTACAAGATATTATAGAACAAGAAGTTTGTTCTGACTTTTCTAATGCATTTTGGGAAAGGAAAATCATGTTGTTGAATTGCCCTATATAGAGGGATTTGATAAAAAGTTTATACCCATTAAGGCAAGACCTATTCAAATGAATGCTGAATTAGTGGAATATTGCAAAAAAAAAATCATCCAAATCACCATGGAGTTGCTCGGCCTTTTATGTTAATAATAGTGCCAAAAAAAAAGAGGTGCCCCTAGACTAGTTATTTATTACAAACCCTTTAATAAAGTATTAAAATGGATTAGGTACCTCATACCTAATAAAAGAGATCTTCTTAAAAGAACCTACAAAAGTAATATTTATAGTAAGTTTGACATGAAGGATTCTGGCAAATCCAAACTGCCGGGAAGGATAAATATAAAATAGCCTTTAATGTCCATTTGGACAATATGAATGGGATGTAATGCCCTTCGGACTTAAAAATGCTCCATTGAAGTTTCAAAACATCATGAATAATATATTTAATCCGTATAGTCACGTCTCTATAGCTTATATAAATAATGTGTTAATTTATTTTGAAGATATTGATCAACACTTTAAACATTTTCAAATCTTCTTAAAGGCTGTTAAGAAAAATAGACTTGTAGTCAGCGCTAAAAAGATAAAATTATTTTAGACCTCTATTAGATTTCTTGGCATGATTTGTATCAAAGAACTTTTAAAATCATTTTGTAGAGCTATGGAGTTCTCGTCTAAATTTTTAGACTAATTAATAGATAAAATACAACTCTAGATATTCTTAGGAAGTCTCAGTTATGTTGCAGATTTCATTGCTAACATTAGTCAGATTTGTAAGTCTCTTTATCAATGTCTTAAAAGGAATCATGTACCATAGGGATTAGAAAATATCAATACCGTTCAAAAGATTATATCAATAGTCCAGAATCTCCCATGCCTAGGAATACCGCATCTAGACGTGCTCATGATCATAGAAATCAATGTGTCAGAAATAGGATGCGGAGGTATAATTAAACAGAAGATTTCCAATGACTCCGGTGAACAACTAGTGAGATTTACCTCAGGAAATTGGAATAATACTCAGAAAATTATAGTACTATAAAAAATAAAATTTTAGTCACAATACTATGTATTACTAAATTTCAGGATGATTTAGTCAAAAAGAACTTTTATTAAGAGTAGACTGCAAAGCAGACAAAGATATTTTACAAAAAGATGTCAAGAATTTAATTTTCAAACGAATATTTGCCAAATGACAAGCTTTACTGTCTAGCTTTGATTTTCAAATAGAATTTATAAAGGGAGAAGATAATTCTCTCCCAGTTTTTTTAACACAAAATTTTTACAAGAAAATAATGAGACTAAAAATATCAAGAATAAGGCCCCCGAGGCTCCCACTTCAGCCCTTTAAACCAGAAGACAAAATGAAAAGGCCCTTCAAAGAAGGGATAAAAAGCCCACAAATAAATATTCAGTCCTAGCAGAGTTTCTAACTCTGCCTCAACCCAACATGTCTTTGTTATTAAAAGAACCCATAACTAGATTATCCAATAAAGCCAAAAGGACTTTTTAAAAGGGCTCAAAAACAGCTCCTTAATTCATTTCACCTTGGAGCAAATTTTCGTCTTTCCTAAAGACTCTTTCTCTCTCTTTATTTCACTTCACAAGGAAGCCTACACAACCCTCTAGGGTTCTTAAAGGAAACCTGAACCTTGAAGGCTAAGATAAGTGAAAATATCCATGTAATTTTTATACTTATCCCATGACAAACAAAAAGTATATGCTAGTTATGTTTGTGCTGAAATTTTGGACAACATGTGTCCTAAGGATTGTTGTGAACTTTTCTTATTGTTCAAGAGGATTTTCTCTTCTTGGTTGGATGAATTATTAAGTAAGACTTATGTTTTTAACAAGATTTAGTTTTTTAGTGATGTAACTTAGCTGCTGCACTACTTTTACAGTCCACAAAAGTGAGTCCTTATAGGATATCGCAATTGTGTTCTTAGTATGAACTTATGGGCTGATGGATGAAAGGTTATTGCCTTATGTCCTAATGACTGCTTTGATACTATTGTAAGACTGTTTTAAGGTCTTTTTTATCTATAGATGTATTGAGGATAGTTTGGTTGAAGTTGGAACAGGTTAAGGATTGTCGACGTCAAAATGGGGCAAAGGGACGTAACATTATGCCGCCTATTTGTATGTTGTGTAGAATTATTATGTGTTATGCTTTGTGGGCTGTTGTAAGACTATTATGGCTCTAGAATAGGCTGCACATGATATATATATGTGAGAATGTGTATTAGAAAGTACGATTAGGGGTGGAAAGATTGAAAGAATAAACTCGGGTTTATAAATACCGCTTGATGCCCGTATGTTGTTTTTTCATGAGATTGGGCTTCTAAGATGTATCTATTGGTTACTAATGCTAGTTTTATCACCTAATATGTTGTAGATAAATATTTGGAGGAAGGGAAGGTTATCTCAAGGTAATAACGAGGTTATACAGCGAGGTATATAAGGCTACTTGATTTCATATTATTTGGCATGAAACATAGATCCCTCCTTGGCATATAAAGACACTTACCAATTCAGACACAACTATTTACCGTGTCTTAACTCTTCCACATGTTTATATGCTCCCATACATAGTCATCTTTAACTCTGCACACATATTTGGATACTAAGATACACGAATTCGTTCTACTAAATAAAGTTCATATGTTGTTCTACCTCCTATACATTTCATAATCTATGTTCTACTAAATAAAGTTCATATGTTGTTCTACCTCCTATACATTTCATAATTTATGTAACTTACTCCTTTCATTGTGGTGTTGTCTTTTGTGATTATTTACATGTCATATGTTGTATCTAGTCCTACAGCTCCTATTTTACGATCACCAAAAGAATCATCTCAAAGGCATTTAAAAAAAGTAAAAAGTGAAAAGATGATTTTATCTACAGAGGAGTCTTTTAATGAAAAGTAAAAAGTTCGATCAACATTATTAAGAATCTTCGCACTTTTAATATACTATAGATAATTTTTTTCTTTTTACTATATTAACTTATTAATTATTACAATTAAATCTTTTTTACATATTTATTAAAGTAGTCAAATACTTCAAATGACCAAAGTAACAGTTATAATGAAGTAAACATGTTGACAAAAAGCTGGTCAATTGCCGTTTATATATAAGGTAAGTATTTTTGTCACTGTTAATTTATCAGTTAAATTCATTAATAGCAGGGTATCAAATTTGGGTTTAGACTTGAGATTAGATTATTTAGAGCCTTTAAGCACGGGGAGGCAATCAACGAGTTGTCTTGTATATAAAACACTAGTTCATTTTCCTCTACTTACAATGGGAAAAAAAAGTTTAATTGTATAAAGATGTAAATATAACTCGTGGAGGATTAGTTAACTGACCATTCATAACTATTTGTATTTAATTTGTTTTATTATTTGCGTAATAAAATAATTGTTTGTTGTTTGATTTTTTTTTTTTGGGCAAAAAACATATATATGTAACGTTATAATTTAACAAAGTGCTACTTTCTGATAAAAATTCAATTCAAAGTAAGTGATGAACACAAAATCTCTTTAACTATGCTAATTTTGCAAAACTTTTCAGGTAACTTAGCACAAGCAATTCCATTTGGAGGAGAAAAAAGAAAATAAAGGGAACTGGAATGCTAAGTAAAATGATCAAAAGTTGTATATGCTAGATGTGCCATGTCAAATTCAGTCCCATTGTTCCCCTTTGCGGGCGGTGAATGGATGGTCGCAGAACTTTCTCCACCTTTAAACCCATGAACTTCCTTTCGAATACTTTGAACAATCTGTTACAAAACAACAATAACACGATGCCAATTTAATACAAACAACTTCTATTTTGACCCTCTGATCCAATGTATGTTTTCCCCCTTTATTAGAAATAAAAGAGGAGATTTTTTTTGAAAAAAGGATAGATTACGTAACTAGGCAAGTATATCATAATTATTCACATTATACCACTATAGTTTGAAGTAATTACAATTTATAGGTATAAATTCAATTCGATAGATATACACATACAATTCGTCTGTCTTCACTCTCTGTCCTCTCATGCTTGCCTCTCTCGATCTCGTTCGCCTCTCTCCTCCCTCTCCTAATTTCACTGGCCAAATATACAAATACACACACATATATATAACACATATATAATTATTTGACAAATATACAAATACAAATTAATAGATATACGTGTGCAATTCACCTCTCTCCCATCTCTGCGCTCTCTCGCCTGCCTTTTCTCCTCCATCTCTCGATATCGCTCTCCTCTCTCCTATAATATATAGTTATAAACCGTAATTTAGCAAACTATAACTATTTTTTTCCTTAAGTGATATGTAATAGGTACTAGGTACTACTTTTGAAGCCAATATCTAGGATGTATATATATTTACCTCGTCGATAGTATTTTTGAAGCAAACCTTGTGATCAGCCACAGGGGTATTCACAAAATTGTGAAATTGCTCCTTCAAATTGCTCATAAAGCTATCATCATTGGACCTCTTCCATCCACAAAAAGTTTTACGTGGAGTTATAGCAGATTCTTTTTCTATTTCCATTGCGTCGTTTTCTTAAATACCTATTGCAAAATACAAAATAATAATGTAGCGTTACCGAAGTAACACTGATAACTATATAATTTGGTTAGAAAAAAGAAATGCAATGAATGGTTACTGGTGAAATTTGCTTGTTTAATGACTTATATTTATAGATAATCAAATATTGGACAGGAAATTAACTCGACTTGTTTAACAAGAAAAGATGACCAAAAGCTTGAGAAGGAAGTCAGGCTATTCTAATTCGAGTAGAAAAAAAAATATGGAATATTGTTTTTTCCCAAGTAATGTGATTTTATTTTACTTGTTTTTTATAAGTTTAAGTTCCAATATGAAAAAGTACAAAATAGGTCCCTGAGATTTGTAAATTAATAGATAACTTGGGACAACAAATTTTAATAATGGGATAAATATTATGAAGCGGGAGGAGTATTATAAAGACTGATTAGGCCCCTAAAATTTAAATATAACGAAGGCCCGGCTATTTAAATGCATTCTAATCTGTAAACTCGTGGAAATTACTAACTTACCATAGTTGTAAATTAAATCCACAAGTAATTAGGGAATAGGAAACCAAAATTGAAAAGGAAAAAACAAAAAATCCCA
>JAOTQR010113199.1:0-25517 GCA_025774065.1 Solanum ossicruentum | reverse complement strand
TATAGACTTTCAACTTTCCAAAATTGCATCATAAGGGGTCCATCTTAGCCTATTGATCAATTTGGTCCCAAACTTTTTTATTTTGATCCAATCAAGGACTTCCAACTCAAACTTAATTATGCACACCATATTTACTTGATACTCTAATCATGCACCAGAAATATACTTAAGTTAAAATTACACAACGTCCACAACATAATTTCCCAATTGTATAATTATCCTTAATTTAAAGAAATACGGGGTCTAACATTTTTGCTCTTAGATATTTTAGCAATGCATGTTCAACATTACATATTTAGATTTGTGTTTGTTCATCAAAATAGGATTGCAATTTCCCTTTTCATCTATAGTTGGCTAACAGAGTCACATCTTTTCAAAAATATCTAAACAACAGTAAGGATGCTACTACTTCTACATGCCTCCAGTAATGTCTACTAGTGTGAGTATATATATGCATTTTTACTGATATGATTTGTGATATAATTAAGGTTTTAACAACCAGAACTGAAGGGAGCCTTGGAGTAACAGGTAAAGTTTCTATATTGTAACCAGAAGGTCCCAGGTTCAAACCTTGGTAACATCCTCTGGTAGAAGTGCAAGGTAAGACTATGTACAATAGATCCTTGTGGCCCTTCCTCAGAAGTGCACTGGGCTTGCCTGTTTTGATAAATATAATATCAATTTGTGAAGAAAAAATTTGGTTGCTGAAAAGATGTATAACGACCGAATTTTTGTCATTTTGTCATTTTTAAATCTTTTTTAACAACCAAATTAACGATAGAGCGTTTAACGATCGGTGACGATGGAATTTTTACCAGTTGTTATTGACTAGTAACGACCGAATTTATACTTTTAGTGATGAAATTTTCCCTCTTAAAGACCTGTTTCTTGTAGTGGATTGATATATTGTACCTCCTTTTAGAAAACCCCTTGATCATGGGCAGATGGCTGGGGTGAGATATACCACTTTTTGATATATCGTACTAAAAGTGCAAGAGGGGGGTGGGTTAATTGAATTTTCTTCGCTTTTCTTTTAACTTAAGCCTGAACTTTAGATAGTCAACTAATGAACCAGGTAGTCGACTAAACCAATTAAGTAAACAAGCAGAAAAGTAAAGTATGTAAAAAGAAAATGCAACACGAGATATTTTTATACTGGTTCAGATTCAATGTGAATCTTAGGTCCAGTCCTCTTGGTGTTGCAAGGGATATCTCTTCACGCCTTTAATGATATAATGGTTACAAGAGTTTAAAATTAAAACCAATACTCGGATTTTTCCTTTTTTTTGTTTTTCTATTTCTTTTGAGATAGACCTCTCTTTCAATTATTTTCTTCTTTTCTCTCTCTTATTCTTTTGCAGTAACAAAAACTAGAGATTATAATGACTTTCTGAATATGGAGAGTATTGAAGAAAGACTTGAAATGTAGTAGGCTTGTATGCTTCATGAGATATCTGGATGCCTCTTTATATTGAAAAGATGGCATCCCAAGGGATTCAGTACTTAGATTGAGGCACCGATGAGTCCTCTTTCCAATAATAAAGATAAGGCTAAGAAAAGGCAATCTTCCTGATTCTTCTCAACATTCAGATCCTTCTTGATTTACTCTGATTACAATTTCCTTTCTTTTGTTGACTGTCCCTGAATAGTGATTGATTGGAGATGATGCTTCATTGATCTTGTGTCTTCATAATCTTTGGGTAGATCTCTCTTGGACTATATCTTATCCTTTTTATTCATTTATTTTTGCTTGATCAGATTTGGTTTTCCATAATGAGCTTCTCAATTGATTTTTAACTTTGACTTTTCCTTTTTGCTTGATTTGCTTTCCATTTCATCAAGGTTGTTTCCTCTTTTGTGTTTTTACTAAAATCCATCATCATTCAAAATAGATTAGTGTCAACAATCTCCCCCTTTTTGACAATGACAAAAAATGATTATGTAGTCAACTTCCCTAAAGGTAGTCGACTTCTTGGAGTACTGATTTGAAGAACTCCCCTTGAATATTTGTCTGGTAGTTGACTATTCATTTGCATGCTCTCCCTAAGTTGATACCTACTAGTTGACTACACCAAGAAGCTCAAACCACAAAAAGATAAGAACATCAAACGAGAACAGATGGCAGGCCAGTAAAGAAAAAGAAAGATATTACTTCTTCCCCTTTGTCATCAGTAAAAAGGAAAAACACTAGTACCATAATAAGCAAAAACAGAGAGCCATAGTTTGGGCAAGCATGCCCTTAGCAACAGTCTAAAACAAAACATAACTAATCATCCACGAGGCCTAAGAAAATAGGTCAGAGTGTTCAAAATAGAAGTTTTTAGATTTTCAAATAGGCGTTTAGTGTGGCTGATAGTTCATTTGAACTTGTTTGAACCTTTTGAGCAAACTCTGCAGCATCCTGACAACTTGTTCTAACTTCAGGAAAATCTTTGCAACGTCAGTACCAGCTTCCTTAGAGAAGGCTCAAATTTTATTGACAGAATCAGCAATAGAGTCAAACTTGTAGTGACTGGAGAGAAGAAGATCCTGAAGGGCTTCAAATGTTTCATCCATCCCAAAAACATTAGCCAGAAGATCTTCTGGAGTCCAAAGGATTGGGAGGAATGGGAGTGGGTGGAGAAAGGTCAGAAGGAGATGCATTTGTAGCACTGTCAGATTTAGAACCCATGAGTCATTGGAGAGTAGATATCCCATGCTACCAAAGGTCCTAGAGTTGTAACACTACTTCATTGCAACAGATAGGATATCAGCAAGGCAAACTGAATTAGCTTCTAAAATTCAAGATATGATCATCCCATAGGGAAGACTAAGAGGATCGATAGTGGAGTCTATCATGTAGTTGAGAATGAAAGTGGAAAGTTTGAATCTTTTACTTGAGAGAGCGAAATAAGCGCCAAAAGTGTCTCAAACAGACAGAGTAAGAAAGAACTCGCTCTTGGGAGAATAGTGGTTGCAACAATATGCATAATAACACGTTTCAAAAGAGACATCTTTGGGGCCCAAATTTGAGGGGCAAGGACCAGAAGGGTTAGAGGAGAGGGCCCTTTTTGCATCTTCAAAGGTCACTTCAAACTCAGAGGGCCAAGAGTTTTTGATGGAATCAGAAAAGCCAGAGCAATGGATTTCAAGAACTTCTTGCAAAACACCACAGTCCAATTCGCTTACCGAGAACTAGGATTTCCACTTCTCCAAGCTTCAAGGAATGGAGATTTGCATAGAATAATCTGACTAAGGGATCATACACCACTTTTGGAGGAGAGGAGAAAACTTTAGCCCAACCTTTAAATTTGAAGACCTCTTTAATGGGACAATGAATGGTCAAGAGAAGGTCAAGATCAACAATGCATCCATGAACAATGATTTTGGATTTCAAAGATTTGAAGAGGATTTCGTTTGAAGAATACCAAAAGTCGGTTTTCACATCAACGGAGTTTTTAAAATCAAACCTACTCTTCTTTTTCTGATCACTGGAGAGATGAGCAGGGTAGAGCGTTTAAGAGAAGAAGCAGGAGGAGAGATTGAGGAAGGATGAGACGAAGGAGTGGAAGAGTTTTCAGAGTTGATAGGAACAGGCGAATGATCAACACCCTTCCTTTTGTTCCTTGAACTCTTATAAGGGGGCATGGTGAATTACATACGAGGAGAAGGGAATGAGTGAGGAGAAAAGGAGAGAGAGGAGACTTAGAAAAGGAAAATATGGAAAGAAATTGAAGAGAAAAGGGCGACAGACAGAATGGACGGGATGTGAAAGGAAAAAAAGTGACTGACACACGAAAAGAATATGGAAAACTCAAACGCCACCCGTCACATTAAATGCAGAGTAATCAATCATCAGAATATTGCATAAAAAAAGCAACAAAATCAATTTCTCAATAAGCGCTTCTAATTATTACCAAGTACTGAAATTAAACCACAGAAGGTCAACAATATAAAAAATTTAGACAGGCTTGGAAATAATATTTAGAAAATTTATGAGATCGCAAAATCTTTCTTCAAGAAGTGGTTTTGTAAAATTGTGTACCAATTGATTTTTAATATTGACAAAAAGATTTCAATATCTTCATTTAAAACATTATCTCTAATAAAATGGTGCTTACTATCTATGTGTTTAGCTCTAAAGTGATACACCGAATTTTTTGACAAATAAATTGCACTGGAATCATCACTAGCAATTGATCAGGTTTAGTAATTATATCATAATCATCTAATTGATGAATTATCCATAAAATTTGAGCACAACACAATCCAATAGCCACATATTCTGCTTTAGTGGTTGAAAGGGAAACGCAATTTTGCTTCTTACTATTCTAGGAGACTAGGCAATTTCCAAGGAATTGGAAAGAGACACTAGTATTTTTCCAGTCCACTTTATCACCTGTATAATCTACATTTGAGAATCCATGAAGGTTAAGTGTAGAGGATCTTTTATACCAAAAGCCAAAAGTGATAGTTCCGACTAGATAGCGAACAATTCTTTTGACAAGAGTTATGTGAGGTTTTTTAGGAGCAGATTGAAATCTAGCACATTTGCACACACTAAACATAATATCAAGATGACTAGAAGTGAGATAAAGCAAAGACATAATAAGGTAAATTGGCACACCTATCTGATCTCAAAATAATATAATAAATGAAAGGCTAGTAGAAATAACTAGTTCAACAAGTCTTAACAATCAATATTTGACTCTAGCTATGAAGTCTCTATTCTATCAAGTGGTGCCAATGACAGACCAATGGCTACCTCAAAAAAAAAAGCTATCAAATCTAAGTCTATAAGCAAGATAAAATAAAAGTAATAAATCCTCCAAAGTAAGGGAGGCTCACCAATCAGCTGACTGCTCAGATCCTCAATAATTCGCTTGTTGGTGATCTCTAATCCCCGTATCTGCATCATAAAATGATACAGTGCTGAGTGACGTCAGTACATGGAATGTACGGTAAATAGCTGACTGAAATAAAAACAGGTAGAATAATATGGAACAAATATCAGATTAGAACAATGACCAAATTCGAATGTCAAATGTCTATCTAAAACAAGAATAAATAGTAGAAAAGTGACCCATCAACCAATCATACCTCATCAATAAAATCAAATTCATCTCAAAGGAATTTAACATAACTCATCTCATCATATCTCATCTCATCTCGACTCAGAGTACTCAAGGTAAGAACTTTCTGGGAGTTTCTTTTATCCGACAACAATTACTTATGACCCAGTGATTGTACAACAAGTCGCCGTTGTTGCCACAACCATTCTGTACATGCTAAGTAGGGAATGAATCAAATCCACTAGGGACCACCAACAAATCAAAAAAGTCATATATTTTTATCGGGACTCTATCAATAGGGAACCTCGACATAGTATAATGTGATGGTCCTAATCCTCACCAACACTTGGCTATGTAGTTTAACAAATGCGAGTTGGATTAAATCTTACTCTTTCGGTGCTCGATACTCCTCCTAAGACTCAATACTCATAAGACAATCAACCTATTCAAATTATCTCAATCAACTCATCAAATCAGCCTCATGGAGGCACTCATCATTCAATCCGTTAGGGACTCTCATCATCTTATCAATTAACATCTCAATCAATAGATCAATTCTTATATCAATCATTAGGGAACAATCAAATAGATAAATAATTAGAGTTCATTTGTGAAGACTCATGGGACTATTAAGTTCTATCAATCTATCACCATTGTCATCTCAAAATCACAATCGCAATCACAATCAACATTCTCAATCAAGGCTCTAAACTCAATACCTATCTTTATTCATGCATGCTTTCAATAATAATCATATAGGGTTTATACAATATCTCATTAAAAGTAATCATGTCAAAGAAAACAAGGTTATGATGATCATCAACATATGAAAATACATGTAAGAATTATAATTTTCAAGAAAATAATCCAGAATCATGTGTGTAGACTCATGAAATTTCAAATCATTTCTAAGACCATCTATGGTGAATACGAGAGAACAATCTTGTCCTTTTAGTTTAGCCTTACATACTTGGGATGAAGCTTTGATGATCAATCTCTCAATAATCGTCCTTGAATTCTTCAATCTTACGCTCTCCTTCTCTTCTTTCAAGCCCAGTCTCTTTCAGGAACTTAGAATGGCTTAGGAATGGGGTTTAGACCCTTTTTACGCTCAAAAAAACCTATTTTGGTCATGTTTTATGTTTAGGAGGGTTTGGAAATTATCCGCAATGTCCCTCACGAATTTAAAGGATAATTTTCACCTCGGAGAAGTGGATCCGTGCGTCTATGTGTCTTTTTTCTGAAAGTTTCTGAATGAGTTTTCCAATCTCCGTAAAAAAAATTAAAAAGAAAATAAGTGTAGATCTACTACAGAGGAGCGATGTGCCTGTCGCGCTTCTGTCGCATACTCACACTATTTTTTATTTCGGATTTAAAAACTATCTTCTGATCCAGTTGCTCTATGAGATTATTTTTCCACTCAATTTTTCATACTGATCCCATATCCAGCCTCAAATTTGAAAATAGAGCAGGGGAAGATGCGTTATGTGCACATCTCTACCCTAGGGGTATTTTGGTAATTTTATTAGGTGTCACATCATCTCCCCTTAGGACCATTCATTCTCTAATGATGAGTAAAGGTGGATATCACTGGACGAATAGACTCAAAACTCAACTCGATAATCACATTAATCAATCAAACTCTCAACTCTTTCTCAATCATCAATAGACTCTATTCGAACTCAAGAATAGACACTCAACTCGAGAAAAGACAATCAACGTAGTTAAGGGCAAGGAAATTTCCTTCATCATTCTCATCAGGCATGAATTCGTGCGGATACTTTGCTTTCATCTCTACCTCAATGAATTAATTTCTCCACAGGACTTTGACTAAGGCTATCTCTTTGGTTCTGAACTTACGAATCTGACGATCAAGGATTTTGACTAGAATCTCTTCACAGGACAAGCTATCCTTCACTCCAATACTCTCAATAGGGATCACCAAGGCGAGATCTCCTAAGAACATCTTCAACATCAAAATATGGAACACTAGATGAATACCATCTAACTCAGAAGGTAACTCTAGCTCCTAAGAAACCTTCCCAATCCTCTTCACAATCTGATAAGGCCCAATATAATGTGGACTCAATTTACCCTTCTTCCCAAATTGCATGACACTCTTCATAGATGACACTTCCAAGTATACCCAATCATTCACCTCGAACTCTAAGTCTCTTCAGCTCACATTAGTGTAGGATTTTTGGCGACTTTGTGCAGTCCTCAACCTCTCTTTAATGACCTTAACCTTCTCCATTGATTCATAGATAAGGTCAGGCCCAACCAACTCCGCTTCTCCAACTTTGAACCACCCAATTGGTGACCTACACCTCCTCCCATACAAAGCTTTATAGGGAGCCATTTGAATGCTTGTATGATAACTATTATTATATGCAAATTCAATCAATGGTAAGTGATTATCTCAATTTCCCTTTAAATCAAGAACACATGTTCTCAGAATATCCATAAACGTCTGAATTATATGCTCTACCTGACCATCTGTTTGTGGATGAAAGGTTGTACTCAAATTCACTTTCGTACACAATCCTTTCTAGAAAGATCTCCAAAATTGGGAGGTGAATTGAGCTCCTATGTCCAAGATGATAGATAAAGGAACCCCATGCAACCTCATAATCTCTTAGATAAATAACTTGGCATTCTCCTCGGTAGTGTTGGTTGTCTTAACTGCTAAGAAGTGAGCCAATTTGGTCATCTTATCCACAATCACACAGATCGAATCATGTTTCTTTCAAGAACTTGGTAGACTATTAATAAAGTCCATATTGGTCATTTGCCACTTCCACTCAGGGATCTCAAAGTTCTGAGCCAATCCACATGCTCTTTGATGTTCAACTTTAACATACTGGCAATTCAGGCACTTGGAAACAAACTCAACAATATCTCTCTTCATTCTACTCCACAATAGATTTCCCTCAAGTCGTGGTACATCTTGGTAGAGCCAGGATGAATGGAATATCTAGAGTTATGGGATTCCGCCATAATACTTTCTCGAATACTATCGACATCTCAGACGCACAATCTACTCTGGAATCTCAACACTCCATCTCCTTCTTTGGTGAAGACCATCACTTTTTATTTATGGACAACCTCCTTCAAATTGGAGTATGACCGGATCTTGGTCTTTCTTTTCTTTCACCTCTGCAACTAAGGATGAAGAAGACTCGTTAGGAACATTAACTCCTCCCTTATCATTCCCCTCAAGTTGAACTCCTAATCGAGCTAATTGATGCACTTCTTTTGCTGACTCCTTCTTTCCTTCCTCATCATGGGTTGTGCTACCCATAGACAACCTGCTAAGAGCATCAACAATGATGTTAACTTTACCTGGATGGTATAGAATTCGCATGTCATAATCCTTGAGAAACTCCAACTATCTCTTCTATCATAGGTTGAGCTCTTTTTGACCGAAGACGTACTACAAGCTCTTGTGGTCAGTGAACACATCCACATACACTCTATAGAAGTATTGACGCCAAATTTTAAGTGCAAACACCACAACTGCCAACTTAAGATCATAGGTCGGATAGTTCTTTTTATGAACCTTAACTTATTTGGAAGCATATGCTATCACGTTCCCCCTCTGCATCCGCCCCAATCCCACTCTTGAGGCGTCAGAATAGATTACAAAGTCCTCTGTCCCATAGGGCAAGGTTAAAACAGGTGCAGTAGTCAGTCTAGTTTTCAATTCTTGGAAACTTTTCTCATATTGATCAGACCACCGAAACTTGACTTTTTTCTGGTTTAACTTAGTCAATGGTGGGAATAGGGAAGAAAATCCCTCAATAAATCTGCGATAATAGCCTACCAACCCAAAGAAACGTCTTATGCTAGTCGGAGAGGTCGATCTGGGCCAATTCTTAACCACTTCAATCTTTTGGGCATCTACTCCAATACCATCACTAGAGATGACATGGCCTAGGAAAGCCATTGACTTAAGCCAGAACTCACATTTCGAAAATTTTGCATATAACACATAGTCCTTATGTGTTTAGAGGACAATCTTGAGGTGATTCACATGCTCCTACTCATCTCTTGAATACATCAAAATGTCGTCGATGAACGCAATCATAAACATATCAAGATATTGTCTGAATACCCTATTCATCAAGTCCATGAAGGTTGCAGGTGCATTCGTGAATCCAAAAGACATGACAAGAACTCAAAATGGCCATACCTAGTCCTAAAGGTTGTCTTTGTAATATCACCTCCATCACTTTCAATTGATGGTAGCCAGATTTGAGGTCTATCTTTGAGATATAAGAGGCACCCTAAAGTTGGTTGAACAAATCCTCTATCCTTGGGAAAGGATATTAATTCTTTATTGTAACCTTGTTCAGTTGCCTTTAGTTGATACACATTCTGAGATACCCATCTTTCTTTCACAAGAATACGACTGGGGCACCCTAAGGAGAAACACTCGGCTTTATAAAGCCCTTCTCTAACAAATATTTCAATTGTTCTTTCTACTCTTTCAACTCAGCTAGGGCCATCCTATAAGGTGGAATTGAGATAGGCTAGGTATCTAGAAGAACATCAATCCCAAAGTCAATCTCCCTATCAGGAGGGACTCCAGATAGATCTTTAGGAAATACTTTAGGAAACTCATTCACAATCGGGACTAACTCAAGAGTAGGAGACTCAACATCATCAGATTTCATACGAGGTGATAGATATGATCCTTAACAATCATCTTTCTAGCTTTAATATATGAGATAAACTTTCCTTTAGGTGCTACAGAGTCACCCTTCCACTATAGAACCAATTCATTCAGAAATTGGAACTTAACGGTTCGGGCTCTACAATTAACGGTGGCATAATAGGCGTGAAGCCAATCAATACCAAGGATCACATAAAAAATCAGTCATCTCTAACTCCACTAAATCAATGATGGTATCCCTATGATGGATAGACACTAGACAAGCTCTATAGTCCCTCTCAGCTCGAATAGACTCACCTACTGAAGTAAAAACATCAAAGGGTTCAAGAAGACTCTCAGGGTTCGTATCAAATTTACGAGCCATATAAGGAGTTACAAAAGATAGTGAGGCATTAGGATCCATCAAAACATAATAATCAAGAGAAAAGATTCAAATCATACCCATCACAATATACAGTGAGTTCTCCTGATCGTGGCAACTAGCCATGGCATACAAATTGTTTATGGCTTTGCTTGCGCCTAACGTAGTACCTCTCTGGTTTCCTTTAGCTGGCAAGGTTGGTGTAGAAGATTAAGCCTGATCATATCACTTTGGATACTCTCTCTGGTAGTGAGCCGCTGGACACACTTATAGCATATATCACTCCCCTCGCGGAATTTACCCATGTGTAATTTACAAGACATAACATATGGTGGTTTACCTCGTGAACCTTGAGCTACACTAGCTTGTTACTGCAATCTAAGGTCTCCAACATTCTGGACCTCTGATCATTTCTAACTCTAGGCGCAGGTGCACTAGCAAATGATGGTGATGGAAACCAGTTATCGTTGCCTTTCTTTCCAACCTCATGGCTGGAAGTTTTAGCTTTCTTGCTTCTGAACTCTTCTCTATCATGCTACCTCTCCTTATCTGCTTGTTGCACAAAGGTCAATAGTCTCCTAATTTCCATATCACTCACAAGCATTGCTCCTATCGCATCTCTTTTTGGCCCTTTATTCGGCCCATCCATATATATATTCCTATCCTCCCCCTCATATTGTCAACTATGTACGAAACATATCGAGATAGTAAGTGAGTTTCAGACCATACTCTTATACAATCATAAAGTCCTACTTTAAGTTCAAAAACTCCCTTACCTTTGCCTCTCTTCATTCCCTTGGGAAGAAGCACCCCAAATAGCTTTCTCAAACATTGCCCAAATCAGCACGAGGCATCCTCTCCTCCACCCTTCTTCCATTAGTCGAACCAAAGACTGGCCATATCCTTGAGTTGGTAAGCAGCCAGTTCAACCCTGTCAACATCAGCCACATGCATCACTTAGAACACTTTCTGAAGCTCCTCCACATAGTTCTACGGATCCTCAGTGGATGCAGACCCTATGTACTCTAGCAAATTCATCCTCAAGAATTCCTAGACACTTGACATGTCATGTGCATCTTATCTACCCACTCCTTGTGTCACAACAAATGCCGTGGCCGCCTGGGCTAAAGTCTAAATAGCCTGGCATAGCTCAGCATTGAAGACCTTATCTTGTGAGTATCTAAGACGTGGCAAGCAACCCAGAGACTATTGCTAGTCCCCAAGCGAGCCACTTAGCCTCATCACGAACGTTTAATCAATAAACTCTACTAATTAGTGAAAGACATAAGAAGGTAACTGGGTGCATCTATCTGATCTCAAAATAATATAATAAATGAAAAGCTAGTAGAAAGAACTAGCTCAACAGGTCTTAACAATCAACATTCGACTCTAGGCTATGAAGCCTATATTTTTATCTTGTGGTGCCAATGATAGACCCATGACTACCTTAAATAAAAATAAGCTATAATATCTAACTCTATAAAATGAAATAAAAGTAATGAATCCTTTAAAGTAAGGGAATCTAACCAATCAGCTAACTGCTCAAATCCTCAACAATTTGCATGTTTATGATGTCTAATCCCTGTAGCATCAGTACGTGAAATGTATGGTATGTAAAATAGCCGAGTGAAATAGAAACAGGTAGTATAATATAAGAACAATCACAAAATCAGAATGTCAAATATCTATCTAAAGCAAGAATAAAGAGTAAATAAGTGACCCATCAACCAATCAAACCTCATTAATCAAATCAGACTCATCTCAAAGGAACTCAACTCAACTCATCTCATCTCATCTTGACTCAGAGAACTCAAGGTAAGAACTTTCTAGGAGTTTCTCTTATCCGACAACAATCACTTATGAGCCAATGATTGTATAACACGCCGTCATTATTGTCATAACCATTTTGTACTTGCTAGGTAGGGAACAAATTGAATACACTTAGGACCTCTAGAAAATCAAATAAGTCCTCTATTGTTCAAGGGAATTTATCAAGAGAAAACCTCGACATAATGTATTGTGGTGGTCCTAATCCTCATATACGCTTGGCTGCATAGTTTGACGAGTGCGAGTTGGATTAACTCTTACTCTTTCGGTGCCCGATACTCCTCCTAAGACTCAATGGTCATAAGACAATCAACCCATTCAAATCATCTCAATCAACTCATCAATCAGCCTCATGGAGGCACTCATCATTCAATCAGTCTTATAAGGACTCTCATCATCTCATCAATCAACATCTCAACCAATAAATCAAGGCTTAGATCAATCATTAGGGAACAATCGAATGGACAAATCGTTAGAGTTCTTTTGTGGAGACTCATGGGACTGTCAAGTTCTATCAATCTATCATCATTCTCACCTCACAATCATAATCATAATTGACATTATCAATTAAGGCCCTAAACTCGATCCCTATGTTCATTCATATATGCTTTCAAAAATAATCATGTAGGATTTATGCAATATTTAATGAAAAGTAATCAATTCAAGAAAACAAGTTTATAATGATCATCAACATATGAAAATACATGAAATAACTATAATTTTTAAGAAAATAATCAAGAATCATGTGTGTAGACTCATGACCTTTCAACTCTCTTCTAAGACCATTTGTGGGGCACATGAGAGAGTAATATCATGCTTTTAGTTTAGTCTTATATACCTGGGATGAAGATTTAACAATCAATCTCTCAAGAATCCTACTTGAACTATTCAATCATACGCTCCCCTTCTCTTCTTTCAAGCCCTAGTCTTTTTCAAGAACTTAGAATGGCTTAGGAATGCGACTTTATACCCCTTTTGACATCAAAACGACCTATTTTGATCGTGTTTTTAGTGCATGAGGGGTTGGGAATTTTCTGAAATGCCCCTCACGAATATAAAAGAAACATTTCACCTCGGAGAAGTGAGTCCGCGACTTGGACCCGTCGGGCCTCCGTGTATTTTCTTTCAAAAAATTTTCGAATGAGTTTTCTAATCTTCGTCAAATTTTTTTTAAAAAAATAAGTGTAGGTTTGCTAGTGAGGAGCATCACGCCTCTGTCACATACTCACACTATTTCTCATTTTGGATTAAAAAATTATTTTCGATCTGGTCTCTTTAAAAATCGACCGAGACCACTACCCTACCCAATTTTTCATGCTAATCATATATTTGGCCTTGAATTTGCAAATAGAGCATGGGAAGATGCGTTATGCACACGTTTCTACTCAAGAGTTATTTTGATAATTTTACCAAGTATTACAGCCTTATTAAGCATCTATTGAGTATATGACAGGCCATACTTACTACTTCTGCCTAGAAGTGGTATGGTAGAGAGTGCTAACAGATCATTGTTCTAACCATATCTTGAAGAGTTTGGTTCTTTCTTTCAATAACTCTATTTTGTTGAGGAGAGTGAGGAGCTAAGAAATTATGAGAATATCCCTCTTCATTGTAGAATTTTTCAAAAGCTCTGCTTTCGAATTCTCCTCCATGATCACTTCTCATAGAGGTGATGTAGTAACCTTTTTCTCTCTATATTGTTTTATAAAGAACTCAAAATTTTTCAAAGTATCATCTTTGTAGGATAAAAACATAACCTAAGTAAAGTGAGAATAGTCATCAACAATTACAAATGCGTATCTTTTCCCACCAATGCTAGCAGTTCTAGTTGGACCAAAAAGGTCCATTGAAGAAGCTGAAGAGGCTTTGTTGTAGAAACAATATCTTTTGATTGAAAGGAGTTTCTTGTCTTCTTACCCATTTGACATGCATCACAAATGTGGTCCTTAGTGTAATCCAGTTTTGGAAATTCAATAACTAGATCTAGCCTTACAAGCTTCTGATTAATCTCATGCTGACCTGACCTAGTTTTTTATGCCAAATCTGTGTATCTTCAGAAATGGATGCTAGATAGATGTGGTTTGGTGATTCTTTGACTAGTCCAAAATGTAAATATTTTTGTCCCTGCTTCCTAGAAGAATTTTCTTTTCTGATACATCCTCAATAATGCACCCAGTTTTATTAAATCTTACTTGCTAGTTGGTATCACATAGTTGACTGATACATAACAGATTGTACCTTAATGCCTTCACAAGATAAATGTTAGTAATATCACAAGATTCATTAAAGGAGATAGTTTTAATACCAATGACAGTTCCGATCAAATTGTCACCAAATCAAATTTTTCTACCACTAAAGTTATCAACAAATTTGAACAGATTTTTGTTGCCTGTCATGTGATTTGAACATCCACTGTCAAGATACCATTTGCCTGTTGATTTCAAGCGGAGTTCCTACAAAAAAAGGTTACATATTTTTAGGTACCCAATGTGTTTTGGGTCCTTTTTGGTTAGGGGTGTTTTTGGCTTTCCAGACCATGTGGTTGGTTTAGAAAGACGAAATTTGCATCTAGAATAGGAGTGACCAGGTTTAGCATTATAATACCATGAGTTTTTACCAATTTAATCGGATCCAGAAACACTATAATATTAACTTTGAGAATAAGTTGACTGGTTTGAGCCAGTTGACTTGATTTCTTTATTAGGACTAGAAACTTTTTGGGCATTTTTTAAGAGATCTTTTAATTCAAAATTTTCTTCATCTAAAAGATCTCTTTCATTAGCAAAAACTTCGAGTTGGATTTCCAAATCTCTTTTTTCATCTTAAATGGTTCTAAGATTTTCAGAAGATCCTTTTACATCTGTAATGGTCTGATCAAGTAAAGCTCTTAATTCCTTGCAATTTCTAGAAAAATCAAATTTTACCTGGTTGGGTTCTCTAATGGCCATGAAGCACACATTTCCAGAATCATCTTGATCAAATTCAGATGTATCTTCTTCACTTCAGCTGTTGAGTGCTTTGTTTCTTCCATATCCTTAAGGATATCTTCCCTTAGCTTCTGGAAACTCACTTGTAATGTGTCCAAATTTTCTGCAATCATATCATCTGCCATCATTTTGATTGTAGTTAGTAATCTGTCTATTTCTAAGTTGTTTGGCTTACCTCTTCAATGATTTCTATTTTACTGGAATGTTTCCATGATAGATCTTCTGATTAGCGTGATTTCATCCTCAATGAATTCATTTTCATCTTCTTGAATATTATCAGTTTCTTTGAAGGCAACAAATTTCTTCTTCTCTTCTTCTTTATCATTTTTGTTTAGATGGGTTTTCTCAAAGGCAATAAAATCTCCTAGAACCTCATCATATATTATACTCTTCAGATCCATGCTTTCTAGTGCAATAACTTTGGCATGCCATCGAGGAGGTAGAATAGAACTCTCCTTATGTGCTCTATGGGATCATATTCTTTTCCTATAACTTTGAGTTCTCCAATGATTTTGCTTAGTCATGCAAACATACTTTTAACTGATTCTCCTTCTTTCATTTGTAACAATTCATATTCATAGAAAAGAAAACTAACTATGGTTTTTTTCCTTTGCCAGTTCCTTCAAAAGTAACCTCTAGTTTGTCCCACATTTCTTTAGTGGTTTCACAGCTGGAGATTTTCACACATTCTTTACCACTGATCACATTGTAGAGAATATTTTCATCTTTTGAATTTATCTGGATGATCTTTATTTTTTCATCAGTGTAATTTTCCAGACTAGGGACAATAGAGGTCTGACTTCCTTCAGAACTTGATGAGCTTCCATTTGCAGGTTTAGTTGCAGGGATGGGAATGTCACCAAGTTTGATGACCCTCCAAACTTCAACATCATCGGACATGATGAAGGTCTCTGTTCTAATTTTCCAGTGTGAGAAGTGTTTTCCATTGAAATTGAAAGGCGTGGTTTGAGAAATTCCCTCTTGAAACAGTGCTCCAATGGTTTGATTTTGATTTGCCATGATCTTTTTCTCACCTGTGGTTAGATAGAAAAATTTAGTGTACCAGGATCTGATACCAATTGAAAGTGCAAGGGTGGGAGGTGAATCGAATTTTCTTTGCTTTTCTTTTAACTTAAGCCTGAACTTCAGATAGTCAACTAATGAAAGAGGTAGTCGACTAAAGCAATTAAGTAAATAAGCAGAAAAGTAAAATGCATAAAAAGAAAATTCTACACCAGATGTTTTTATACTGGTTCTAATTCAATATTAATCCTAGGTCTAGTCCCCTTGGTTTGCAAGGGATATCTCTTCAAGCCTTTAATGGCATAATGGTTACAAGAATTTAAAACTAAAACTAATACTCAGATTTTTCCTCTCCTTTTTTTGTTTTTCTATTTCTTTTGATACAAACCTCTCTTTAAATTTTATTCTTCTTTTCTTTCTCTTTTTCTTTCACAATAACAAAATTAGAGATTGCAATGATTTTCTAAAGATGAAGTGTATTGAAGAAAGACTTGAAATGCAGTAGGCTTGTATGCTTCATGAGATATCGGGATACCTCCTTATATAGAAGAGATGGCATCCCAAGGGATTTGATCCTTGAATTGAAGCTGTGATGAGTCCTCTTTCTAAGAATAAAGATAAGGCTAAGGAAAGACAATCTTCCTGATTTTTCTCAACATTCAGAACCTTCTTGATTTACTCTAATTGTGATTTCTTTTGTTTCTTGACTGTCCCTGAATCGTGATTGATTGGAGATGATCCTTTATTAATCTTGTGTCTTCACACTCTTTTCGTAGATCTCTCTTCGGCTATATCTTATCCTTTTATTCTTTTTCCTTATGCTTGATCAGATTTGGTTTTCCATACTGAGCTTCTTGATTGATTTCCAACTTTGACTTTTCGTTTTTGCTTGATTTGCTTTCCATTTCGTCAAGTTTCTTTCTTCTTTTAGTGTTTTTCCTGAAACTGGTCATCATTCGAAATAGATTAGCACCAACACATACCACCTTTTATAAAATCCCTTGACCACAGACAGGTGGCAAGGTGGAGCTTGTACTACTTTTTTACACCCCTTGACCATGGGCAGGTAACAAGGTTGAGATATTGTGATTGAAAGATTTTGGTATATGGTCTAATGAGATCTCCATGGGTTCTACTTGGTAGCATTAGCTCGGTAGATATACACACTAGCCCCAGAGACAGTCGTGATTCTACACAATATATTGTATTCACTTATTACATGTGCATCGAATCATTGATTACTATTGTTACCTTATCCTACACTTTTATTTACATATATTGTGCACTCACCCCTTCCTTGCAGGTGATCAAATTCTTTGTTATTACATATTCAATTTCTCCTACCTAGTAGGTTGAACCTACTGGGTACATTTTGGTGTATTTACCCTACTTTATTTCCTCTCTGCAAATCGAGCACAGGAACCCCCACAAGGTATTTGAACCCATTCTTATAAAGTCCTTGTACATTGATAATAAGAGCCTACAATACGTATTTAACCAAAAGGATTTGAATGTTAGAAAAAGAAGATGGATTGAACTATTGAAGGATTATGACATGAGGGTGTTGCACCACCAGAGTAAAGATTATGTGGTTGACGATGCTCTTAGCTGATTTTCCATGAATAGTATTGCCCACGTTAAGGATGATAGAAATGAGTTGACCAAGGATGTGCAGAGATTAGCCTATTTGGATGTTCGATAGGTTGATTCAGATGAGTTTAGATCACTTGTTTATAATGGCTCATGATTATCCCTTGTGGTAGATTTGAAGGCAAATCAAGACAAAGATCCAATTTTAGTTGTGTTGGAAAAGCAAGTTGCTCAAAAGAACATTGAGGTTTTCTCAAAGGGGGAGATGAGATATTGCATTATCAAGGCTGCCTATGTGTTTTCAATGTTGATGGGTTAATAAAAGTGATATTTTCAAAAATTCATTATTCTCGATATTCGAATCACTTGCAATCCATCAAGGTGATATTTAAAAAGAAAACCCCATAATTTTCAATGTTCAATTCAGTCGCAATCCACCAAACGGTATAGAGAATGGAGAAGAGTCTATTGGTGAAATAGTATAAAGAAAGGCATAGACATGTTTGTGGTGGAATGCCCAAATTGTCAACAAGTGAATGTTTAGCATAAAAAATTAGGAGGTATAGCCCAAGACATTAAAATTACCACAGGAAATGGGGAGGATGTAAATATGGACTTTACAGTGTGATTTCCTCATACCCATAGGCAACATGATTCAATTTAGATCGTGGTAGATTGAATGATGAAATCAGCCTATTTCTTACTAGATAAGACTTCTTACTCCTTCAATGATTATGCAAGGATGTACATTAAGGAATTCTTGAAGCTTCAGGGTATTCCTTTGTCTATTATCCTGGATCATGGTATTCAATTCACTTTATATTTTTTAAAGTCTTTCCATGAGTTACTTTTTCGAGCATTTGATTCTTCATAATTTCATTTTTTGCTTTATTAGAGTTGTGCCTCCTGTGATTATCATTGTTGAGTCTGTTGGAGTATTTTTGGCCCAAGGCCTTGGTCAAGGACTTATTGAATTCCTAGTTTATATGATCTTGGAATGAGGTTCTTGTCTTTTATTGCATGTGAGTTAAACATATTGTTTGGATGTTGATGATGGTATGCATTGGATTGTTTCTCACTCCCACATGACTAGTGGTATGACCACAACGCATTCATCGATTTTCAACATTCAGTACATTTACTAAACACAAAAAAAGATCTCACGTACAACTTAGAAATAGGTGGATTCGAGCTTATATGAAAGATGATTCGGATCTTTCCTTAGAAGTTGCGAGGCATTACAAGAAAGTTAGAAAATTTTGATGAACGACTATATGGGACCATTATGATCCTGCACTTCTTGTTTGTTTGTTATACTACTGCTCTTGATTTAGAATCACACAAATAGCCATAACTCCTTAAGTAGAAAGATCTGTTTTTATAAGATATGTACTAGTAATTGAATTCTAGATTATGATCAATAATGAAATATTAGCATAGAGAAAATAAATAGAATCAAATAGTTACTAGATCACATATTTACACTCCTTATTTCTTTCAAAAGTAGCAACACATGCATGAATTCAATAAAGATACTTCCAAATGAACACTAAAATCGAATTAAAAGATGGGAGAGCAGAAGGCTTTTCCAAACCATTAATTTGCTTAGAGCACATGTTATGACAAGGATACAATGAGGTCAGATATAGAACTAAGGGACTGAATGAGAAAAAAAAATCCATTCCTGGCAACTTAAAATGTCTAAATGTTCAATACAAAGATGTTAAATGCATCATTCTAGCTTTATCCTCTAGCTCCTCAACATAATGCTTTTTTCTTTTCCTTTACCAGTGATCAACAGTGATCACTTTCCCAATTCCTAATTAATGTAGCCTTCCTCTTTTTGTCCTCATCCTTTGTAACCTTGTCACTCAAGGAAAATATAGTGGATTTTGGGTGTTTGCTTACATTTTTCAAATGTTCACTATCCTTTTTCCTTTTCAACAAATAGCTACAGTTAATTATATTAGCATTGAGTTTGTGTTCTGCAACTCCACCTTTTACTGAATTACATCCTAAATTTGGAGAAGAATGTGTCGATTAATTCGAATCTGACAGATCAATCAGCCCTTTCGAGATATTACAACCACGACTCACAGATGGCACATTCAAGTACCCGGAGACATCAGTAGCAACCTGGTGCAATAATGGAGACACTTCTTTCAAAACTTCCGAGCTGCTCCAACTATGAAGTAGCCCCAACGATGACATGTCCATATACATCAAGCCTCCCATTGCCTGATTACCAGAAAATTGCTAATTTCTTCTGACCTCAATTTGACATTCCTAGAAAAATCACCAAAATTCCCAATCAATTGATTCCCAAGTTGATCAAAGCAATTAGGGTCCATTAGGACAATCTCCATGACAATCTCCCAAGGTCGACCTGAATGTTCCAGAAGCATCATCAAAACTCCCCATCAGTTGACTCCTAGGTTGGTCAATGCTATTTGGGTCCCGTCTGACCAAAGCTCAAACTCGGCTCTGACTCGAAATAGTCAAGAAGGTAATTAGGATTTTAGAATGCATCATTATTGGTAGGGTTTGGAAACATATCATTAAATGATGCATCAAAAATGAAATCATCAGTCACAAAATCGACATTCTTAAAATTCCTAGGGAAGTCATCAATATTTTCTTGATATGTTGCAGTTATTTGTTGGGTGGAAAAAGTATGGTCAAGGGGTGGAATTTCAAGACTGTTAAAGTCCTTGATGAGGTTTGCTTCTTCCGTCGGTGATTGATCATCAATATCTAGAATTTCTTAACAGTTGATCAGAGATTTAGAGAGAGACAGGGTAGAAATAGAGAGGAAACTATGGTTCACTTGTCTTTCATAGTTTTATTTTTCAACTTTGTTAAGATTGACCCATTAGATTTTCTAGATGTCATATCTTAGAAATAGAAATTCAGATTTTTTAAATTAAAAAAAATAAATTGTAAAGTTATTTTGTTAGTTGATTATGTTTTATCAATAAGAGCATGTATGGAGATAAGAATCCTCTCTTCAACGATAGCATCTTGAGGAAAAATTTCTATTTTTCATTGAAGTAAGGAGTGCATTCATTGATTTTCAACATTTGATACAGTTACTAAACATAAAAAATAAATCGTACATACAACTTAGAAATAGTCATTGAACTCTAGATTATGACCAATTATGAAATATAGGCATAGAGAAAATAAATAGAATCAAATAGTTATTGGATCACATATTTACACTCCTTATTTCTATGAAAAAGTAGCATTTTTTACTCAAGCTTCTATCATGAAGAAAGTATTCTTATATTCATACATGCTCTTATTGATAAAACATTTTATTTTTTTAAATTGCCAGAATTTGAATTTTTATTATAAGATATGACATATACAAAATTTAATGGAACAATCTTAACAATGTTGAAAAGTAAAACTATAAAAGACAAATAAATCTTAGTTTCCTCTCTATTCCTGCCCTATCTCTCTCTGAAACTCTAATCATCAATTGCTGAAGAATTCTAGATATAGACGATCCATCACTGGCGTAAGAAGCAAAACTCACGAAGGACTTTGACAATCGTCAAAATTCCATACCTTGACCATACTTTTTTTGCCCAACACATGATCGTGACATATCAAGAAAACATTGACAACTTCCGTAGAAATTTTAAGAATGTCGATTTCTTGATCGATGATCTCATTTTTTACGCATCATTCAATGATACATTTCTAAAATCTATCAATGATGATGCAATCCAAAATCCTATTACCTGCCAGACTGTCTCGAGTCGTAGCTGGGTTTCGACTCTGGGCAGATGAACCTGAATAGCTTTGATCAACATAGGATCAACTGATAGGGAGTTTAGAAGATGATTCTGGGACATTCAAGTTTACCTCGGGAGATTGTCTCAGGGAAGCTCTTGCCTCAAACCTGGTCTAAACAAACCCTAATTTCTTTGGGTAACTTAGGAATCAATTGATTGGGAATTTTTACGGTTATTCTTGGAATGTCAAGTTGAGGTCAAAAGAAATGAGAAGTTTCATGGGTAATCGGTTAGTGGGACATTTGATGTATATGGACACCTCTTCATTGGGGCTACTTCATAGTTGGACCAGCTCGGGAGTTTTGAAGGAAGTGTCTTTGTCATTGCACCAGGTTTCTAATGATGTCTCTGGGTACGAAACATAAAATCAATTCTAATACAAGTAGTTGTAGCTATTTGTTGAAAAGGAAAAAAGGTAGTGAAGATTTCAATAACGTAAACAAACACCCAAAATCGACTATATTTTCCTTGAGTGACAAGGTTACGAATGATCTTGGCGAAAAGAGGAAATCTAGATTAATTAGGAATAGGGGAAGTGCTCACTTGTCAAGGTAAAGGAAAAAAACATTATGTTGACGAGTTAGAGGATAAAGCTAGAATAATGCATTCAACAATTAATTATTTGAATAATAACCTTAAAGACATAGCTTAGGGGCATTGGTGTATCGCCTCAAGTGTCGCCACCCCCAAGGGTGTATCCCCCACTCATCCATGGGTGTCATATACACAACATTATATGATGAAGCCACAAGGATCACAAATGCCATTGTTGAAAGCACAGGAAGCGGCACTTGATAAACCTTGGTTTTGCATCCTTCTTAGCAATCAAGTATCTTAGTGTTCAATGGTCTGCGTGCAACACCACTTTGGCCCTCAACAAATATGACCTAAACTTTTCAAATACAAAGAATACTGTGAATAACTCTTGCTCAATGACAGTGTAATTCTTCTAGGCTATATTTAGGGCCTTGTTGGCATAGTATATTGGATGTAATAACTTCTCTTGGAGCTAACCCAGTACTACACCTAGCGCAATTCCACTTGTATCACACATGATTTCAAAGGGCTTGGACCAGTCTGGAGCTATAATGATTGGCACTGAGATCAACCTCTTCTTCAACTCTTCAAAGGCTTTGAGGCATGCATCATCGAACATGAACTTGGCAACCTTCTCTAACCACTTGCACATGGGGTATGCAATTTTAAAGCACTCTTTTTATGAATCTCTGATAGAATCCTACATGCCCCAGGAAGCTCTTCACAGCCTTAACTGAGATGGGTGGTGGAAGCTTTTCAATCACTTCCACTTAAGCTTTGTCAACCTCTATCCCTTTGCTAGATATCTTGTGCCCCAACACAATGCCCTGCTTCACCATGACGTGACAATTTTCCCTGTTCATCACCAGATGGCTCTCCTCATATCTTTGCAAAACAACATGTATGTGCATCAAGGTGTCCTCAAATGAGTCTCCAACCACACTAAATTCATCCATGAAGACTTCAATAGTATGTTCCACCATGTATGATAAGATGGACATTATGCATCAGTAGAATGTTGTTGGGGCATTACACAACCTGAATGACATCTTCTTGAATTTAAAGGTACCATAGGGGCATATAAATGTTGTATTCTCTTGATCCTATGGAGAAATGGTGATCTAATTATAGCCTGAATATCTATCAAGGAAGCAATAACAACCCTTTCAAGTTAGTTGATCCAACATCTAATCCATGAATGATATAGGGAAGTGGTTTTTTCTATCAAAGCATTGAGTTTTCTATAATCCACGCAGACCCTCCATCCAGTTACTGGCCGCATAGGGATCAACTCATTATTGACATTTTGGTACCACTGTGATACCCCTTTCTTTGGAACACACTAAACCAGACTCACCCATTCACTATCGGCAATTGGGTAGATCACTCTTGCATCCAACCATTTGATGATCTCCTTGCACACAACCTCTTGTATAGGAGGCTTGAGGCGCCTTTGGTGCTCAATTGGCTTGTAGCCCTTGACCAACTAGATTTTATGTATGTATATCCCAGGCGGCACACTAATGATCTCTGTAATCATCCATCCGATGGCCTTGTTGAACTGTTTAAGCATCATGACTAGGCGCTCACTTGCTCCTCATTCAAATCTGCAAAAACTATAACTGGAAAGGTGTTGTTGGCTCCTAAAAATGAATACCTCAAATGTGTTGTAGGGGCCTTCAAGTCTAAAACCGGTGGGTCTTCTATGGAGGGCTTTGTGGGCGGCGACTCCCGATAATGCAAGTCTAGCTCTAGTTTAGTTTAGCATTTAGGACCATAAGACACCCCTAGAGCATTCACTGTCTCCTCATAATCTGGGATACCATCATCGTCGAAGCTTATTAGCACTGCTTCCAAAGTATTAACACCCATTCTTACCTCAATTGGTACTTCTGTCTCAGCATCATCAACAACTTTGATAATAGAGATCACTCTCAAATCATTGTCTTTCTTTTCTTGCTAAGTGATGTTAAACAAGACCTCGTCTTTCATAAATCTAAAGTTGAGTTGGCCCTTCTCCATATCCATCAAGGTACGTCCAGTGGCTAAGAAAGGCCTCCCCAAGATGCTAGAAACATCAAAATCAACCTCACAATCAAGGATCATAAAGTCTGCGGGAAATATGAACTTCTCAACTTTGACTAGCACATTGTAAAGTATCCCCATAGGCTTCTTCACCATGCGATTCACCATCAATACCACATGCTCGTTGGAGTAGGGGATCCAATCCAAGCTTCCTGAAGACCGCAAGGGGCATCTGGTTAATGTTGACACATAAATCACATAGTGCCCTTGCGAACTCCACATCTCCAATGTTGTAGGGTATGGTGAAAGCATCAGGATCTTCTTGCTTCTGAACCTAGGATCTTGTAGCAATAGCACTGCAATACTGAAGCTCTTGGGAGGGCTCCTAGCTTACAGTGCTCTTCTTAGTGACCAGGCCATTCATGTACTTAGCATACCCTAGCATCTTCTCCAATGCCTCAATGAGAGGGATGTTGATGTAGAGCTGTTTCAACATGAAAAGAAAGTGCTTGAACTTATCTTCCTCCTCCCTCTTTTTGATTCTTTGAGAGAAGGGAGGAGGAGGTCAAGGAATGAGCTTCAACTTTTGTGGCGCATCAACAGCTTTGCTCAACTCAACTCAGAGTACTATAGCCAACTATCTGCATGGGAATGTCACATTCCCTCACTAGCCCATCATTTTATGGAATCATCATACTGAGATGTGATCCCATAAAATGATCTTTATGTCACCTCGAGTCTATAGCCAAAAATTGAGCTCAAAACGAGGCTTTCAATAATCAGAAACAGCCCACAAACCAATAACATTTCTTATAGAAAACTAACATATATGTGCAGTAGCTTCACGGCCAGATTTCTTAAAAATACAGTTAAATTAGAAGAATCTGAATATGCCACAACGTAGTTCTCGAAAAGTAGTATAGTTTAGACCCAATTCTATTTAATTTCGATGAGAGACAGCTTAGATATCACAACACGAAGTTTCTAGAAAAAATGCAAAACAGCAGCTAAACTCCAATTTTCGCACCAAAAAAGTGCTACCAATCAATTCCGACATTACCATGATGTGCGCCTCGCAGAAACACGTAGAATAGACCCAAATTTCACCAAAATGAGAAATTGCAAATCGAAGTTACCGATAAACATATTCATTATGCAGCAGAAGAACATTAAATTTTACCTCAAACAACATGCAACCGAACCAAGGTTAGGTTCGAATCCCACAGAGAATTCGGAGACTTCCAAATTGATTCACTAATAAATAATTTAAGTATTAAATAACTCAATTCCCCAAAAAAGGTGTGGTTGCAATAATTAATAAGAAATTAAACTAAACTAACTAAAGCAAGAGCCGATCAATAATGAAGAGCAACATGAAAATTGTGTTCCCCATGATTCACCAACTTAATATCCCCGGATAACCCAATTCTCGACTAGAGTATAGCAGGTAGGTGTCACACCCCATCCTAGGGTCGTGACTAGTGCCCGATAGGGACACCTAGACACATGCTAACCTGAGTTTCCCCAATCTATCCGACTTGGGAACCTACCGAAATTTCGACAGAGTTTCCTCTGTTTTATTAACTAACCTCACCTGCAAAAAGAATCCAGCAGCAACCCAGACAATAATACAAGTAT
>JAOTQR010113180.1:0-21615 GCA_025774065.1 Solanum ossicruentum | reverse complement strand
CCAGTAAGGAGACTTCTCGTTGAGCAAATGCGCACTTCTCCTTCTTGACATACAACTCATTCTCCTGGAGTACTTGGAAGACTTGTGTTAGATGATTTACATGATCTTCCAAAGTATTGCTATATATGACAATGTCATTCAAGTACACTCCCATGAACTTGTCTAAGAACCATTGTAGGACACGATTCATAATGGTGCAAAATGTTGCTGGCGCGTTTGTGAGTCTAAAGGGCATCACAAGGAATTCATATGAATCGTACCTTATGACGCAAGGGGTCTTCTATTCATCTCCCTTGGCAATTCAGACTTGGCAGTACCCAGACCGCAGAACCAACTTGGTGAACCATCGTGCTTGGCAAGTTGATCAAAGAGATCGACAATGAGTGTGATTGGGTACTTGTTCTTCATCGTGATCTTGTTAAGCATCCGATAGTCGATGCACAACCAGAGTGATCCATCATGCTTTTTTTGGAACAGAACCGAGACTCCATATAGCACTTTTGATGGACGAATGTACCCCATGTCCATCAAATCCTTCAACTGCCTCCGTAATTCCTCAAGCTCCAGAGGCGCCATGTAGTATGGTACTGCCGCAGGAGGAGTGGCACCTGGTACCAGCTCTATCTTGTGGTCCACCTCTCTCTTTAGTGGTAACCTCTTTGGTAGCTCGGGTGACATCATGTCCCTGAACTCCTCTAGGACATGCTCAACTCCTTCGGGCAGTTTTGAGTCTAGAGGAACGATGGCTTCTTCCTTCAAGGCTACGAGTTAGGTTGGCTCCTCCTTCTTCACCCCTTTGGCGAGTTGCATGGTTGCGATTTGCTTTTCTTGGAGTTGGGTTTTCCTGTCTAGTGGAACTAGACAAGTGTTACCCTCCTCCAAGATACACAGTGAGTTTGCAAAGGGAATTGGGATGGCCTTAACTTGGTCCATGAACTCAGTACCCAAGAACAAGTGGATAATCATCCATGGTCATGATGGAAAAGTTGATGTGGCCTTTCCAATTTCCTAATCTTACCCTTACATTCTGGGAAACTCCAAAGGTCTAGGTTGGAGTAGAGTTGACTCCCTTGAGCCAACCACGGCTTGTCTCTAACGGATGCCTATCTTCTTGACCTCCTAAAGTGTGAGGAAGTTGTTGTTGGCTCCCGTGTCAACTAATACCTTCACGATATGTCCTCCGATCTTTGCTTCAGCGAACAACCTATCCTTATTCTGATTCGTTGGAACCTCCACCTTTGCCTCGATTACATTGAGTCATAGGGCCTCTATCTTCGCCTCCTCTTGCTCACGTTCCTCAGTCAAGGCCGAGAGTTTGTTCTTCTTGGGGTATTCTCTTGCCTTGTGTGGCCCCTCACAGAAGAAGCAGCTAATCGAGGGTCTTGTTTTGGCTTGGTACTCCTTAAATCCCTTTGCCCTTTTCGTTGCCTCCTTGCCTCGATATGTGTCTCTCCCACTCTTTCCCTTTCCTCCCTTGTCCTTGGGTTTAGGTTTCTCCACTTTCCTAAACTCAATACAGGACTCGGCAATGGAAATAGCAGTGGTCAAGTCTTTAGCTCCTCTCCTTTGGACCTCAAGCCTAGCGCACATTTGTAAACCATCCATGAAGGCAAAGAAAGCTTCCTTGTCAGGATAGTCTAGGATCTGAAGTAGTACCTCAGTGAACTCCTTCACGTACTCCTATATGCTTCCTTTGTGTTAAAGTCACCTCAGCTTTCCATGAGCCTCTTCTTCCATATTGTTAGGGTAGAACTGCTTCTAGAGTGCTACCCTGAATTCCGCCCATGTGCTGATGGAGCAAGTGCCTTTTTCTATGTCCCCCTATCTCCTCCTCCACCACACCATCTTGGTGTCTTCAAGGTAGAGACTGGCTATATCAACCTTTAGGGCTTCATTAGTCATGGCGAGTGCCCTAAAGTATTGTTCCATGCTGCAGATGAAGTTGTCTAGTTCCTTTTCATTTTTTGGACCCTTTGTAAGATTTGGGTAGTGGAACATCCTTCTTGGAAGGTTTCGGATGTGCTCGTATCCCCTTGGGAAAAAGCCCTTTTACACAGGCTAAGCTCCTTCTCTGTGCTTTCCAGCTTGCGCAAAAGCCTCCCAAGCTCTTCCCACATTGAAGAAATCTCTGCCCTGTGTGTCTCCTCCATGACCTTCACACTGTCAAGACATTGGGCCAGGACTTGGTTCATGGCAGATTGCATCTCTTCCTGCAATACATCTAGGTCATTTTTGACCTCCTCGAACTTTTGGTCAACCTCCTCAAACCTCTCCTTCCCATCGGCTATGGCTAATTCCACTTTGGATAGCGATGTCTCAAACTCCATGACGGCCTCACCGGATCGAGACCTCTGGCTTCTAGATTTCACCTTGACAACTTGAGTGATCTCGCTTCCACTTTCCATTCCTCTTGATGTTCTTCAAACCTTAGCTCTGATACTAACTATCACGGACTTGGTCATAATTCCAACCGTGCGGCCTAGCAAACTTTCAACACGCAAGTCGCTAGTTATCTTGACTCTAATGCTTAGCAGAACTTTGAAAGACTAAGCAAAAGAATATGAAGGAACTTAAATATCTAGAGGAACAAAGAAAGAACTCTTTATTAGAGAATCTGAAAGCTATACAATGATTTGCTTGATGATCTCTATGTTTTGTGTGCTTTTCTTGATGTCTAACAAATGAAAATGGCCCTTCTATATATACAACTCCCTTAGGGCCAATGTGTAATTAATGTTTACACCCTAAGTCCCTCCCAATGGCCACAAGACTATTCCAACATCCAGAATACTGTTCCAATGGCCAGAATATTGTTCCAATAGCCAAAACACTATTCCAACGGCTATTTTACTGTTCCAATGGTTTTAGAAGCTTCCGGGTTCTTCTAGGGCACGGCGAACATGTTTCTGCACTATTTTTGGGGTAGAAATTGGGCGGGATGTGTCACTATGTACGGGAGCATATGAACATGTGAAAGAGTTAAAACACAGTTAATAGTTGTGTCGAAGTTGGTAAGTGCCTTTATGTGCCAAAGAGGGATCTATGTTTCATGCTAAATAATACGAAATCAAGCAGCCTTACATACCTCGCTGTACGACCGGGCTATTACCTCGAGATAACCTTACCTTCCTCAAAATGTTTATCTACAACATAGTAGGTTATAAAACTAGCATTAGCAGCCAATAGATACATCTTGGCAGCCCAAACTCATAAAAAAACAACATACGGGCAGCAAGCGAATAATTATAAACCCGAGCGTATTCTTTCAGCCTTTTTGCCCCTAATCATATTTTCGAATAGGAATTACCATATACATATCCCATGCAGTCTGTTTTAGTTCCATAATAGTTATAACAACCTACAAGGCATAACACATAACAATTCTACACAACATACAAATAGGCGGCATAACGTTAGATCACCTCGCTACATTTTGATGTCGACAATTCCAAACTTGTTCCAACTTTAACCAAATAGTCCCCAGCATATATACACATAAAACCAGTCCTAAAACAATTCAAAGATAGTACTCAAAATAGGTGGAGGATGTGAGACCATAGTCCTCAATCAATCAGCCCACAAGTTCCTATTACGAGCACAATTACGATATCACAAAAGAAATCACTTTCGTGGACTATAAAAATGGTACAACAGCCTTTATAGATGATTATAGTACCAATACTCATTAAGATTAGTAGCCTCCCTTCATAATCAACCTAACCAAAAATAGAAAAGCTTCCAAATAAATAAGAAAAATGTACTTGGAACACATGTTGTTCAACAATTTCAACAAAGGTATAATCAGCTTAGCCTCTTGTTTTACATAAGAAGCCATACTAAACACATAAGTATTCTTACATACCTTTACCCTCAAGGTGTAGGGAATCTCCAAGAACCCTGAAAGTCTCTTGTGGCTGCTTGTAAAGTTAAAAAAGAGTTTTGAGAGAACTTGCAAAACAATCTGATTTTTTTTGTTCAACTTAAAATGGTTTATGGGAGCCCTTTTAAACCCTTTTTAAAGAGGGTACTTTGGCCAAACTTCTGAGTCATTTTTAGCATTACTTTACTAAGCTGGTGATGCAGCTTCTTTCCCCTTTCACTTGGGCCTTATTGGGTTCAAATTGGTTGGGCGTTGGCTGCCCACTTTTCCCTTTTCTCCTTACTTAGTTTTGGCCCAATTCACCAAGTGATTTTTGTTGTACATGGATCCTTTCTCTATTATTTTTGGGCTGAAAATATAGTCCATGTATGATGCTAAAACATTGGCTAAAGTTACACACTTAACACAAGCTTTATTCATTATCGGACTTGGACAAATTCGACATCGAGCCTCGTCTCCGTTCAGATAGCAAATTTAAGCTAAGCAAGTAGGTGACTTACCTTCTAGCTTTCTAAGTCCTAGAAGAAACTCACTTCTCTCACTTCATTTAAGTTTGTGATATCCTCAATTTGACCTAAACTTATTTACACTCGACCCTGTTCAGCGTTAGACACACATATCGCCCTCTAATTTGAGATTGAAGAATTGTTAAAAATTGGCGCTAATTTGAAAAGACATATCATGTTTCATTTCATAGTAATAGTATTATATGTGTGGTCTGGTACATTTGCATTAGGGGATGAATATTCCCATGGGGGAGATATTGAAACGGCCTCAAAAAGTGCTCGAAAATGTACCTCAGAAGTGTTCAGAATCATAATTTCCATATATCTAAAAATTCATGTGTTATTTCAAACATAAATTTCATATTCTTGTTCAGGGGGAAAAACTTAGTGGGAAATGGGTCTAACCTAAATTTTAGAGCAACTGTATCAAAATCCGAAAATTGCAAAAATGCAATTTAGGAGGGTCAATTTTAAAAGGTCATATCTCTTAGCATACAAAGAACTTGATGTCACATGACCTATCAAATTAAAGCTCTTTGAATTAGATTTCCAACACACTTGGTTTCACCTCATTCCGAGTTTGGATGAAGAACTTACGCCCGTTTTTGTAAAACTCATTTGTGTAGAGATACAAATTCCAGTGAGGTGAAGCAGTGTTATTTTGGTCCTGTTTTTTGATTTCGGTCCAAGAAATTCAAGTCTTAGGCCTAAGGGTTTCCATACTTGAAAATACCTATACTTAGCCTTATTTCACCCTCATCTCATCCTAAACATTCCCCAATACTCACTCAAACACTTAGACTAATTTTCCTCTCGAGATTAAAGTCCTAAAACCCTCATCCGGATCTAAGGATTTCCTTCAAGCTTCAAGTCTCCATTAAAGCCCTCTTCAAGAAATTCTCTATGGCTAAGGTATGTTGTGTTGAACCATTGGGTCATTCCAGCCATAGTGCCTAAGCTCCATTTTTACTTAAATTGCATGATTTTATATGGATTTACTTATGGGTCTTGATTAATATAAATTTCACTGTAAAATGATTTAGGGTTTATGAAAGTATGATTGTTTTAGCATGTTTTGAGATAAAAATCATGGATCTAATGTAAGATTTGATGAGGGATATTGGTGTATATTTCCTGAGGGTGTTGTAATGTGTTGATTGATTGTTTTACAATGGATTTTCTTACATGATCTCACTTTTGAATTGCATGGTTTTACACTAGCACTACACACCCACCAAGTGCTTGATAAAATGTCTGGTTATGATTTCTTGAGGAATTGAAAGTCCAATGCATGTCTTATGAGTTAAATGGTGTTATGATGATTATACGATAATGAAATGATGATGGAATGATGATGAAACAATGGTATGCATATGATGTATAATGATGAGAGGAAACGTAGGTATGTGATGACTTTATGATGATGAAAGTATGTTGTATATGTGTTTAATTCGTGAAAAGTTTCTATGATGTTGCAAGTTGATCACCTTGTTGAAAGGGTGCCAAACCTCAATCACCTTGTTGAGAGGATGCCAAATCTCAATCACCTTGACGAGGGGGTTCCAAGCGTCGATTGCCTTATTGTAGCGGTGCCAAGCCTCAATCACCCTATTGAGAGGGTGCCAAGTCTCAATCACCTTTTTAAGAAGGTGCCAAGTCTCAATCACCTTGAAAAGTAGGTACCAAGCCTCGATTTCCTTGTTGAGGGGGTATTAAGCCTCAATCACCTTGACGAAGGGGTGCCAAGCTTTGGTTGCCTTGTTGAGGGGGTATCAAGCCTCAACCACCATTCAAGAAATGGTATGCCTTCGAGTTGGGAAGTAGCTCACTTTGTCTATGATGATGGCCTATTCCTATTCATGCTCTAATTTTATATAAGCATATGATTCTCTAACATGTTTTACTTCAAGCATAATTCATACATGTCCTATTGATAGTATGCTATCCATTGTCTATGTTTATGCATTTTGCCTATGATATCTACCTCTTGTTGTATTGCATCCCACATACCTAGTACATTCAAACATACTAACACATACTCCATGTGTATATGATGTTACCATGTAGGAACCGGATATCTATTTGGTCATCATCCTGCACCACATGGCTAGTGATATCCAATCAAGCTAGTTGGTGAGTCCTCGTGTCTGAGGGCAATATCTGTGTTCTTATGCTATGTATTTAAGACTATCTTTCCTTTTTGTGTATACTTGACTATAAGGGTGAGCCCGGTTGCTTGTCTTGGCCCCCACTAAGTTCTATGTTAGAGGTGTTGTTGGACAAAATATGTATTATGCTTGGGGTTTGACTTACTTATGATATCCAAGCTATTTAAATATGATTCTCTCTTTTTTAGTCCCAATTTCCCTTATTTATGTTCCTTGTGTTGTCTTATTTTACTTGCGCGACCAATGATGTGATATGATGTGCAATGAGGCTTGTTTGGGGTTCCGTTGGTTCTCAATTTGCCAGTCGTGTCTAGGTCCTAGGCTTGGGCCATGACAGGAACCATGACACATATTGATAGGGAAATAAAGAATTGTTCAAGGAATTGCACCATGTGGCCTATTTTGGTATAAGGTTGAATAGAGTTAGTGATAGTAGTGTGTTAGTACCTACTAGGAAGAATCTTCTTTGATGGAAAGCGAAGAAAGATATGGATCCTACTTCGGTAGAATTGAGGAAGTTGATGGTTGATAGAAAGGTAGAAGTCTTCTCAAAAGGAGGAGATGGAGTATTGCATCATTAAGGTTGATTATGTGTCTCTGACGTGACTGGGTCAAGGGAGAATATACTTGATGAAGCCCATAAATCCAAGTATTCTATTCATCCAGGATCCACCAAAATTTATATAGATTTGAGAGAAGTGTAATGGTGGTATGACATTAAGGTGAAACTCGATGTGTTGGAAAGCTAATTCAAATATCTTTGTTTTAGTTTATTATGGGTCATTGATGTGTTGTCAAAATACAACACTTTTGATGCCTCAAACTTAGGATTTTGTGTGTTCCCAATGTGATATTTATGGTTTTTATGTGTTTTTGTGTTTATTTTGCAGTAAAGTATGTTGGCATGACTATGGGACAAAATTGCAGAGTTTTCTAGTTTTTGGCAATTTACGAGACCTTTTACAAGTCGTCGAGTAGTCTACGGGTCATAGAGGTTGTTTCGTGATGAATTCCAATGAAGGTTGAGATATGAAGATCAAGACCACGAGACCTCTATACAAGTCATAGGGCATTCTACAAGTCATATAGATAGGTTTGATGAAGATTTCCATAATGGGATGAGTTGAAACAGATGAAGCCTACAAGTCTGAAGTACGAGTCATAAATCATTTTATGAGTCGTGAAGATGGTTCCTAGAATAGAAGTCCAAGATCTCAAGATTTGAATACGAGACCTCAATTACGACTCATAGAAGACACTAAGAGTCGTAAATACCTTGTGTAGAAGTCTACCAACCAGTTTTTCTATTTATTTAGGACTTAATTGCAAGTACTATAAATAGTACTTTTTAGGTTATTTTTCAGAAGAGTACAGTAGAGAATGTCATTAGAGAGTACTTTTAGGGTTTTGTACTTGGAGACCTCAATACTTGGAGGAGAGAACACTTGTGAATTAATTTTATCTTACATCTTGTGATTCTCAATCAACATTGGATTTATATGTATTAATCAATTCTCTTCATTTTGCATGTTTTCTAGTCGTGGCCAATATTAGAACTTGCCTAGTGTTACTTTCCCGGTCCAGGTGGTAATGAATAGGAAAAGAGATTAATTAACAGGATTCAATAATGTGCTCTCATCTAATCAACCGAACTAGACCAAGGGGAGTTGGCTGGGACTATAGGTAATGGTTAGTATTGCACACTATGGATATGGGCCAAGTCATATAGTGAAATTCACCTCTCACTTGGACCAAAGGGTTTGCTAAACTTAAATTACCGTCCTTCATGCTATACACTTGATTTGAATTGGTTTATCCGGGGATACTAAATTGGAGAATCATAGGGAACACAATATCCTAGTTGCTCCCCATTATTTATTGTCTCTTGTGATAGTTAGTTTAGTTTATTTTCTTTTTGAATATTAAAACCCTCCCCCCTCCCGCCTTAAGGGAGTTGAGTTGGTTAATTACTTAAATTTCTTATTGATGAATTTCCTTTAAGTCTACATATTCCCTTGGGTTCAACCCTAACCTTGGTTATGTTTTATATCTTGACAATGACCAATTTATCCTATAAAAGGAGGTGTAACTTGGGCAACATCAAACATTTTGGCGTCATTGCCTGGGAATGTGGCTAGACTTAAGTTGATTCATTTTGTAATGTGAGTGTTAAGCCTTAGGTCCCTTTATTTTACTTTTGTTTTTGCTTTTGTTTTTTTGCAGGGTATACTAGTAGTGTACGGCAAACACTTGGAGTCAAGACTATCCTTTAACTCCACTTGATCCTGAGATCTAATGAATTAATAGAAGAATGGCCCAAGAAAATGCCAACAACGTGGCTAATGAAGCTTTGAACCAAAATAATGGACATGAGAATCCAGCTTCTTCGGAGAACATTCCACAACCTCGGGCGTACGACACCAATGCTGACCATTGGAATCAATATAGGTTGAACCCCATGGCTATGGATGTGACTGGCGCTATTATGTTGCCACCACTATCGGTTAATATAATGTTCACAGTTTGTAGTAGGTTACTTCAGATGTTGCACAACCGTGGGCTATTTGCGGGCTTACCATTAGAGGATCGACATAGCCATTTGCACAATGTTGCATTTGTTTGTAAGTCTGATAGGGATATAAAATCTGTCTATAAATATTGTGGAACTTCACGTTTTCCCATTGTCTCTTACAATCAATGTTGCGTTATGGCTATCTGAGCTCCCATTGAGTTCAATCACTAGTTGGGAAGATTAGTAAAAGGCTTTTTTGGAGAGGTATTTCCCTAGATCAAAGAAGCTCAAATTGAAGGATCAAATTAACAATTTTGAGCAACTTCCTAGTGATTCAGTAGGTACCACCTGGGAGCGGTTTACTAAATGTTTGAGGAGCATCCTTGAGAACAAGATAGTTGATGAAGCCTTGGTGGAGATGTTCTACCATTCCCTTGATGAGAATAGCCAGGCTTGTGCTGACACTATTATTGGGGGTATGTTTCTAGATCAACCATTTGCAAGGATTGTAGAGTGTATGGAGCAAGAGGTCAAGATGAATCATGCATGGGTGCAATGGGATAGAACTTCCATAAATGGTTCATATGCTCTGAGTGTTGGTTCAGAGCAAGCCAAAATCAATGAGGAGATTATGCAACAACTTGCTCATCTTTGCATAAGCATGGATGTAGTTATCAAGGAAAACGAAGAAAGAGTAAATGTTATAGTTCATCAACCTCCACATGCACCCATGTATGAGGAGCCTTATTTTGAGGAGGATACTTGTTTTGTGAATGATCGGACGAGGGGTTTCTGGACCAACTCCCAAGGGTCCAATCAGGACTGTTAGAGCCAAGGTCAAGGAAATTAAGGTTGGAACTATGATAGAGATAGAGCATATAGAAACAACCAATGTTGTTATTATGAAAGAAGCAGGGGTCCTGAAGTAGTTTGGGGTAGAAGAGATGGTTTCATAAATGGTCCATATATGCCACCACATAACTGAGACACAGGTGTAAGCTATTCTAGAATTGAAGAGATTTTTGATTGCTTGTTGAAGAAGATCAAGACTCAATATGAAACAATAAAAGGGCATAAAATACGATATTTCAAGCATAAATCACATAATAGAGTCTCATTATGTGGCTATTAAACATCTTGAACAATAGTTTCGTCAAGTATTAACTCAGTTGAATCAGCGTTAGAAGGGTACATTACCTAACAAAGCACAAAATTCAAAGAATGAAGGGCAATGTATGGCGGTTACTACTACGGGTGGTAAGAGTACCATTGATTCTCCTATGCGATTAAGGTAGAAGATGTTAATGAGAAGATAGATGTAGATAAGGATATGGTTGAAAGAGATGATTATGTCCAGGATGGGGTAAATGAAGTAGCTAAAGAGCCAAAGAAGTATAAGGTCGTCCCAAGGCCTCCTTCTTCTTTCCCTCAAAGAATCAAAAAGAGAGAGAAGGAAGGCAAGTTTACGAACTTTCTCTCCATGCTTAAACAATGATCCATCAACATCTCCCTTATTAAAGTTTTGGAGAAAATGTTGGGTTATGCAAAGTATATGAAGGATTTGGTTACCAAGAAGTGTACTATAAGTCGGGAGCTTTCTCAAGAGCTTCAACATAGTAGTGTCATCACTACTAAGTCCTTGTCTCAAAAGCGTAAAGACCAAGGTGCTTTCACCATACCTTGCACTATATGTGATGTGGAGTTCATAAGGGTACTATGTGATTTGGGTGCTAGTGTCAATTTGATGCCTCTTGCAGTTTATAAGAAGTTTGGATTAGGAGCCCCTAACCCTAGTAATATGTAGTTGCTAATGGGGGATCAAACGGTGAAGAAACCTATGGGGATACTCTATGATGTGTTGGTGAAGGTGGAAAAATACATATTCTTTATACACTTTATGATTCTAGACTGTGAGGTTGATTTTAAAGTTCCAATCATCTTGGGAAGACCATTCCTAGCCATGGGACGCGCTTTAGTAGATATGGAAGCTGGCCAACTCAGGCTTAGACTGAATGATGAAGAAGTTGTCTTCGACATCCATCAGTACATGAAGCATCTAAATCAGCTCAAGAATGAGGTTTGGGCAATTGATGAAGTCTAGTAGCCAATTTCTCTAAGTCATGCTGCGATAATAAATTATCCCTACATAGGAGGCAATCCAAGGTTTTTGACGTTATTGAATAGTTATAGGTTCATTTTTTAGTTTTTGGATTCATAGTTAGTTGTTTTGTGTGTTTTGATTGCTACATTTGACAATGAGTTGGTTGCATTTTAGGTAATTGTGTATTTCATGAAGAGCATACAGGTGCAGGACTAAGTCAGCAAATTGATTGAGAAAAGTATCAGGTTCAGTTTCTAGCACTTGATTTATGAGTCGTATTGCACTTTACGACACGTAACCCCATCTAATAGAGATTTCTAGTGAGAAGAAAAGGTGTGCACTCCAACCCACGAGCCAACTTTATGACACATAGATCAATCTATGAGTCATGAATGGGGTTCGTGGAACTCAGATAAAATTCTGAATTTTGCCAAGTGTTGAGGGTTCTACGAGACTATGACTTATAAGTCATAGATCCATCTAACACTTGTAGATAGAGTTTCGTAGACCCAAGCTCAGTAACTTTGACAGTCAACCCAGGAAAGTATAAAAGGGAGGGGTCAAATTATTTTGACCCCTTAGTTGACCTAATTGACTAAATATTCCCCAATTTCTCCCTTTCCCCCTATTTTCTGATCAAATTTTGGCCATCATTGACCATTTTTCAATTAGATTTCTGGCACCTACGATTTCTTGATCTTTCATCCTCTCTCTCTTCTTCAACTTCATCTTAACTTGTGGTAAGTTCTTAGTTTAATTTTAACCTCTTATTTACCATGTTCTTAATGGTTTGATGTGATTATTGTTATGGGTTTGATGTTTAACCATGAAACTCTTGTTAAATTTCAATTTTGTATATGAAATAGGATTGCTGTGGATTGAGTTGAATATTTGAATTCGCAAATTGTGCATTTTTTGGCTTTGTGATTGCTTGTTGATTGTGCCTATTGGATCAATCACTATGATTGTTTGAATAATATTGCATAAATTGTGATAGTGAATTGGTAATGAGTGACTTAGGCACATGCTAGTTTGAATGAATGTGGGGTAGCCTAAAATAGAGGTTATTCCATGCTCAATCCTTTTTGATTGGGTGAATATATGTTGAAATTGTTCTTGGGAAAATAGGTGTAGGATTGGAATCATGTGAGTGGTTGTATGCTTGATTCGATGTTGTTGATTAAGTGTTGAATATGTTCTTAGGGTCGCTGTGCAAGACTTAGACAAACCAGGTATTTGAGATTTCTTGTTCACGAGAGTCTTTTGCAACTCATAGATTAATCTACGAGTCACAATTTCCCCTCGTGAGAAATTCTAGAAACTTGATACTCAGGGTATTTACCAGACGAGACCTTCGATGAGTCATAGATCAATTTACGACTCGTAGATAGGTCTTGTAGACCCTACCTGATTTTTAATTACTCTCTAGAATTTTATACAACCCCAGTCTATTACACATAAACCACTTTATAGTTTCGTAGACTATTCCACTATCCAAAATTATTCTGAAACACTAGTCTATGAGAGCACTTTACGATTCATAGTGCTCACTAAGACTCATAATGGGGCTTTCGTAGAACCCTTCTGCAACTGATTCAAATAAATTTTTGCATGATATTTCTTGATGCTTGGGGCTAACCATCGTGTTTTTACATCTATGTTTCAGGTACAATGGCTTCAAAAGGAAATTAGTCAACAATTCAGGCCTTTAGGAGGAAGCTCATTGATGAGCCTACTGATGATGAGCGAACCCCTCAATTGAGTGGGTCACTAGAGATCCACGAAGTCTCATCAGATAATGAGGCTGAGGTACCATATACTAGAGCAACAGTAGCTAGAGCTGCACGTACTCAGGCTCAAACTGATAGCCTTTCCCAGTCTGAAGAGGTAGGTAATGAGGAGACTAGAAGTAGCATGCCCCAGATGACACGATCACTAGAGGAGTCTAGTTATGAGGAGGGCTCTGAGGATAGAGGAGATGTTGAGTCCTATATCGCACCATCTTTTTCATTAGCACTGGATGCTATTACTCATTGGTACTGCATCGAGGGTATGGAGGCTATATTCTTGGAGGGTATGTAGCCCAAGGAACGGGGCAAGCCTACTTATTCTATATATGAGGAACCTTGGATGATTGATGATGGACTGAGTTGTGTCCCAGGTTTTCAAGACACGATGATACAATATCGACTGATATGGCTGACAGAATCACTTGGATGATACTCCCTAGTGTCGGTGAGGGAGTTTTATACATCTTACACAGCTACGATTTAGCATAACCTTCCCAAGGGGAAGAGGCCTATCACTTAGCCCTGACTGACTGAGACACGAGTGAGAGGTCGGTAAGTCAACATTTGTGAGGTGACGATCCGCCATATGCTTACTAGTCCCGAGTACTATCCGCAGGTCCACAATTGAGTTCGATCATAGGTTGGGATAGGCCAATAACTCATTGATTATGAAGGATATGGTACCGCATACCTCATTTCTGAGATGGTTAGTAGGTTATATTGCAGAGCAAGGTCCAAAGCCTGCTTGGGTCACCACCCATACTGATCCTATAGTAAAGGCTTCATTGAGCTTTCCCACCAAATATTTGTAGGTGATTGTTAGATCACACATCTGACTAACTTTGTCAAATAACACACTTACGCTAGAGCATGCGGTATTGGTTGCCAGCATCTTGGTAGGCTATGACATCGATTGGGCCCAACTCATTACTGAGAAGATAAATGAGGCAGCACTGAAGAGGGCCACCTCTATCCAATTTCTTGTTTTGATCTACAGACTCTTTGCCGAGTCTAGGGTGGAGATTTTGCACCAGCTGGACCAATTAGTTGAGGCCCAACATACTTTAGAGCCCAGCCTGATCAAGGTTGATGAGAACCTAGTGGCATTTCGGCGAGCACATCCTCTGCCACCACCGCAAATGTTCGCCTTGGTTCCATCACTTGAGGTTTTAATGACTACCCTACTGCTACAACAGAGGAGAGATCCTCGCAACTCGAGGCAGTCAGTGAAAGTTGTCCCACTATGGTTGCTTCTACACCAAAGGCTACTACTACACAACCTTCCACAACGGGCATGATTTATATGTCATCCATTTTTGTCCAAGATGTGGCACATCGGTTATCACGTGCTGAGGCTTAGTTGTCTCAGCTTATTCAGCAGATTAGGTGATAGGTCCGGTAGACTATTGCAGACTCAGGGCATTCAATATTTCCACTATTTAGGAATGTGTTTCGGCAGTGGATGCCTGCATCAATGCCTTTAAGTAGTGGGTTTCAGAAGGGGTTAGCTAAATTCAGATTTGGTAGCCGTCCATTCAGAGATTGAGATGCTTAGGGATGACGTGATATCATGACTTGCGACGCTAGTTACACTACCAGAGACGACATCTTTCGCGCTGTAATTTGATTTATTTGCCTCCGAGGAGCCTAAAAAGACTTCCCATGGGAAGACACCCCTAGAGGGAGCTGAGCTAAAGGAGAGAAATGTATGTGCAAAGCTCTCAGAGGATGAGGAAGAGGATCTCGAGCTGGCCTTGAGGACATCAAGGCACGAGGAGGAGATGAGGCTAGCTCGTGAGCATGATAAAGGGGTATTAGTCCCTCCAGATAGAGTACTATAGCTGAGGAGACTACCCAATAGGGAGAGGGTGGCCAGACTTAGCTACAAATAGGATCGTTGGTGCCGAGGTATGTTTTGACCCCTTATATTCTATTCTTGCTTGATTTTGTGCACTGGGGGATAATACACATCTTTTTCGATTGGGTGTGGGTAGTTATGGGCCTTAGTGAATTCTGAGTAGTTTATGGTCTATAACTACCCCAAATTTTGATCCCAAGTTTTTCTTGCATGTGTTCTTTTTCCTCGTAGAAATTTAATTTCTGTTGGACTGGCACGTTTAGGATGTTTAGATAATATTTGTAGAATATAGTATTAAAACTTATGGCATATAGCATGTTTTTTATGTTTTGTATTGAAAAATGGTACCCTCCAAAAAAATTTTGATTACTAGTTTGATGACCAGCATGTATATATAGGTATTTAGCAATATTTGTTCTGATAAATAAGCATAATGTGAGATACAAAGCATGATCTGTGACTTTCCTGTTGATAATGAGTGCAATGCCATGTGAGTGTGAGCTTATTTTTCTAAATTCATGTATTTTGTGCTAATTCAAAACTTGTGTGTTACTCTAAGCTAGCTTGTAGATTAAATGGAGTAGGAAGGGATCTTAGGACATTGTTCTTTAGTTAGTCCACTTTAGCCTAAAATGACCAACCAAGTCAAGTTTTACCCCTTGTTCCAAATATTTGAGCCTTACATGTACAAATTTTTTCTAAAACACCTAATTTAGCTAACCTTGTCTGGTGAAAAACCTTGAGATTGGCCCTGGTCTTTCCTTGAGCATTGGGAACCTTGACTTGGGCAAAAAGCCTAAGTTGAAGGTGGCTACTAAAAGTGGCCCTGGTTCGAGGAATAAATATTATGTACTTCACCAGGCTAAAAGCCTAACTTAAGGGTGATTGTAATAAAGGAGAAGAACAAAAAATAAAGAGGTGAGTTAGGAAAGAGGAGAAAAAGAAGAAAAAGCATGTACCGGGTGTAAGAAAAATGAAAGATGCCTTAGATTGAGCTAAAAAAAAAAAAGAAATATAAAGTGCAAAAATAAGGAAAAAGTTGAAAAATAAGATAAAAGCTCTCGAAAGAGCTTGAATAAGAAAAAAAGGAGAATAAGGTGAAAATGACAAAGTTGGTGAGGTAAAAGTGTGGGAAAATGCAGTTTCAAGGAAGGTCGTTAGTCACTATTTTCCAAAATATCATACCAAAGCCCCTGGAGGTTACATTACAAGTGTAGAAAGTCCTAAAGTGATCCTAGTCTAGTTAATTGAAGACATAAGTCATGAGTATAAGGGCAAGCCTAGTGTATTAGTCATCATGAATGAATATCTTTTCTGAGGTGAGTGCATTTGCATAGTCCCAAAGCTAAATAAGAAATCATCAGTGAGTGTCAAAAATGGGACTTCTTTTTGTGAGGGCACTTGCATTGCATTTTTAGCATTTGACTTGTTTAGTGATTTTGGACTATTGATATTCCCTTGCTTGTCATAATTATGTTGTCACATGCATCAGTGTGCTTTAGTTTGCGAAATAACTATCTTATCTTGTTTTGAAAAGTTGGCGTGGGTACCTAAGTTTGAATTGTATGTGATGTATGCTATTTGAGTTGAGGTCCATCATTACTATATTGTCCATATAGATTGAGTCGTCGCTTGATGACAAGCAATAATTTTAAGTTGAGGGTGTTGATGTGTTGCCAAAATACAACACTTTTGATGCCTAAAACTTAGGATTTTGTGTGTTCCCAATATGACATTTATGGTTTTTATATGTTTTTATGTTTAGTTTTGCAGCAAAGCAGGTTGGCATGACTTTGGGGTAAAGTTGTAGAGTTTTCTGGTTTTTGGCGATTTACGGGACCCTTTAAGAATTGTAGAGCAATCTACGGGTTGTAGAGGTAGTTTTCTGACAAATTCCAGTGAAGGTTGAGATCTAAAGTTCAAGACCACAAAGCCTCTATATGACTCGTAGGGCATTCCATGAGTCGTATAGATATGTTTCTTAAAGATTTCCAGAGAGGAATGAGTTGAAGCAGTTGAAGCCTACGAGTCTAAAGTACTAGTCATAAATCAGTTTACGAGTCATCAAGATGGTTTGTAGCAGAGAAGTCTAAGATCTCAAGAGCTGAATACCATACCCTGATTACGACTCGTAGAAGAACTAAGAGTTGTAAATACCTTTCGTAGAAGTCCGCCGACCAGTTTTCCTATTTTTAGGACTAAATTGTAATTACTATAAATAGTACTTTTTAGGTTATTTTTCTGAAGAGTTGTAGAGAACATCATTTTTTTAACAAGTAACCATATTCATAAATTTTGCATTACCAATTTAAATTGAAGCATATATATTTGGGTTTTACAAGTTAAATACTCAAATCAGTGGATTTCCTTAGGAGGATCAATATCAACCTTAGATTTTACGACTTCAAAATTTTGATCGGCAGCGTCATCATCATCGTCGGGGTCACAAGGGTTTTAGGGTAGAGAACATCATTAGAGTGTATTTTTAGATTTTTGTACATGGAGACCTCAATACTTTGAAGAGAACACACTTGTGAGTTAATTTGATCTTACATCTTGTATTTCTCAATCAATATTGGATTTTCTTGATTCTCCATTTAATCGGGTAAGTGTTTAATTATGTTTTCTCAATTCATAATTTATTTATCTACCCATAGCGTGAGTAGCTAAATCCACAACTAGGGTTGTGGGAACCATGAAGATCTAACAAAGTAGACCCGGATATTTTGTAATTCTTTGATTGGATATTTGCATGTATTAATCAATTCTCTTTATTTTACATATTTTCTAGTGGTGGCCAGCATTAGAACTTGCTTAGTGTTACCTTCCTGATCCAGGTGGTAATGAACAGGAAAAGAGATTGATTAACAAGATTCAATGATGTGTTCTCGTCTAACGAATCGAACTAAACCAAGAGAGGGTTGGCTGGGACTATAGGTAATTGTTAGTATTGCACAATATAGAGATGGGCCAAGTCACATAGTGAAATTCACTTCTCACCTGGACCAAAGGGTTTTGTGAACTTAAATTATTGTCTTACATGCTATACACTTTATTTGAGTTGGTTTATCCGGGGATACTAAGTTGAGGAATCATGGGAAACACAATACCTTAGTTGCTCTCCATTATTGATTTTCTCTTGTGATAGTTTAGTTTATTTTCTTGTTGAATATTGCAACCCCCCTCCCTTGGGGAATTGAGTTGGTTAATTACTTGAATTGCTTATTGATGAACTTCCTTTGGGTCTATGTATTCCCTTGCGTTCAACCTAAGCTCAATTAGGTTTCATATCTTAACAACGACCACTTTATCCTCTAAAGAGAGGTGTAACTTGAGCGACATCAATAACCTCATTTATTATTTGATGAGAGACATGGCCATTTGAAGTTGTCCCTTTTATGAAATCATACCGTAATTAGCCGATGAAAACGTTTTGAACTTGTCTTGGCTTTGGGTTTCCTTTATGACCTCAAATCATATACAACACCTTTCAAATATTTAAGAAAGGACCTTACCATACATTCATGATCTTGAGGTCATTGGATAACCCAATATTATAGAATTTCTTATCGAACCTCAATTGGCAAGGAAAGTTTTAACTCAAATTTGCATTGAATGATTTTTGTGACCTTTATTAATCTCAAATCTATTATACTACTATAGAATAGGCTTTAATACCAATATTCATAATTAGAATCACTTGGTATGATCCCATACACATAAGAGGAAAGTTCAAATCTTAATTTAGAAATTTTCAAGGTGTTACATTTTTCGTATCCTTCTGGAAACTTAGTAAGACAAAATAGAAAAGAGAAACTATACAAGGAAGATGCGATTAAAGTACTCACAAGACACTAATATAGATATATTCCATTTATTGTATAAATTAATTATGTAACTCGTGACTCACAAGAAAAAAGAGGCATACCAAAGATGTTGTCCTAATTAAAATGAAGAAATGAAATGTATTGTTTGATCATGACTTTTTTTTATAGATTTAGAAAATCCATCTTTAAAAATTTTACAATTTTCAATTTGGTCAAATCACCTTTTTGGAGAAATTTTACTTTTGCTTTAAAAAATTTAATTTTTTCCAAGCAAAACATATGTTCATATATAAATAATTTCAAAATATGATAGCTTCATAACCTCAAATTTCAAGTTTCAATGTTAAAATTCATGGCCAAACAAGAATATCATGTGCAACACTATACCGTTATCATGGTTCAATATATGGCTTTCAGATAGATTTTGTTGGATTAAATTTCCATACACGTTTACTTTGACTTAGGAGTATGCACCAATCTTAAATGAAATCATTTAAAGAAATATTTTCAAGACCTATGGAACTATTCTCTCATAGAAATCTTACTAAAGATCTTTCATCTCAAAACCTGTAGACTATGACACTCTCTTTAAGAATATTTCACCTGATGTAGGTGCATCTTCTTGGATTAAACAAGTTTCTCTTGTATAAAGTAGGAGTCTAACAATGATTTAATAAGAAAGAAATTTAACACACTACTAGAATATGTTGGAGAAGAAATTGATTTTCATCTTCACCCTCATAAGGAGAGAAAAACTACAAGAATCCATATGCATAATGGAAAATATAGACAAGGTGATTTTCTATAGTCTAATAAATTATGTTCTTTTAAACCTTTTTTAATCTTTTATTTTATTATTTTTATTAATTAACTTTTTTAATAATAATTTTAAAAAACTATTACATCTAATTATTTCGCATGAATTATACAAAACCTCCATCTTTTCGTATTCTTTACTTATATAACATGTCTCCTCAACTCCCTACTACATAATTCTTATAATTAATTGATAAATAACAATCTTCTATCGAATTATTTGGATATTCATTTTCATTTTCTCATTTTGTATTATTATATCTTTCTATTGATTATATATATAATAAAAGAAAGGATATAGAAAAGGTGTTGTAGAATATGACCACAACTTTTATGAGTAGTGTGTCTGAAATTAGCATGATGGAGATCAAAATTCCTTCCTTGTATTACAAAATAAACACATCGGGAATAAAATTCCTTCCTCATACAACAAAACAAACAAACGCCTACAGATTTCCAAGGTGCTAGTGTAGGCCTTCAAAATGGTAAGAATAGTGAAATTACTGTAATAGATAAGGTGGAAATTTTCTCTGTCTTCGAACGAAACAAAATTTGAATGTAACCTTTTGGCATATCAAAATTATCTCTTAATTTTATGGTTTGTAGAATTCAATACAAGTTTTCCTTTTTATAGAACTTTGTTATATAATAGTCATGACCTGAACAAGTCCAGATGCGTCAATCCCATGGCTTTCTTCTTGGTCCAACTTAGGATTAGACTCCCATGGTTGCAGAGTTCCAATTTGCTCATAAGTTGGGCGATATGATGACCTTTTTCGGTCACTCTCCATGATGTAATCAATTTTTTTCCCTTTGCCCATTTAATGTAATTTTCAATGGTTTATAGATTCTTCATTTTTCTTCATTGGATAGTAATATGTGGTCTCCTTCTTTATCCTCTTATGGTAATTTATTATTTTTTGTTGTTCATTCTCTTCGGTAATCAAACTTCCTAATTCTAATACTTCTTTATCTGCTGGGGCTAGTGGTTTAGGTCTTCATGGCATTGATTAATTGTTCTAAATTATTCTAATGAGAAGGAGGAGTTTCTTCCACCGCTTATAATTATTCAGAAAGTTGCAAAATAGTAATTCATTTGAGAGTTACTATTAGAAAAGGATCTTAATATATAAAACAAAAACAAGCAAGAGTTACGTTCCATAATGTTTACACAATGAAATGCTTAGTAAAGTACTTTGCTGAATACTTGTAGGTGTAAGAACACACTTTATGTATAAACTATATTCTAGAAAAACAAGTCCATGTTTTCTATCTTTTTAGAAGCAAACAAATATAATATCTTCCTAGCACCTTCCTTAGACAAACTATAATAGCCAGAATACAACCTGATAAAAATTATAGCTAATAATGTTGCAGGGAATGAGGTGTTGGGATCTTATGAACTTCTAAAACATTCACATCATCGCCCTTAATCAACTTGAAATAACAAGCTTCTCCAATAGCTTTCTCCTTCTATCTTCAAAATTCAGCTCATCCTCTTAATATATGAACAACATACCCTATATGCTCTATATCCACTCCCAAGATTTTCCTTTTTTGTTAACTAGCCTCATGTTGTCCAGGTCAAGTATTTCTGTCGTTGTGGCGAATTTTATTGGGACATTTACCGAACAATCATGATAGTTAGATTTTCTGGACAATAATTTATATGTTAATAAATGGAAAATTCTAGCTAATGTCAAAACAAAATGTACAAAACTGTTGAACGTACCATAGAATTAGTGTGTGACTTTTTTATAACAATTTCAAAATAGGAATCATCACGATCGAAGTTCATCAAGCTGTGTCGACTGCTGTAATTTGGACCATCTTCTGTACTTCTACTATTAGCTTTTCCAACCTTCTTATATGCGACAAACGTGACATAAGTATAGAAACACTATGATATGATTCCTATCGAAATTTTACGTAATATTTGAAGCCACAAATTTTATAGCATAACTTTGAACATGAATATTGCTACTTGTTTTTAGCACATATTAAGGATCTAATGACCTATAATTGTGTTGATATACAAGTCATTAAAACACTAAGGACAACCTTTTAATTAGTTCAATAATCTATTGATATGAAATTATATATATATATATATATATATATATATATATATATATATATATATATATATATATAAAA
>JAOTQR010113159.1:11536-25522 GCA_025774065.1 Solanum ossicruentum | reverse complement strand
TGGAGGTGGTAGGCCCATGCAACCATGTCGAGGTGTTTGTACCTTGATAATGGCATTGGGGGGTTTGTACTCCATCAACCATGTTGGCGGGTTTGTACCTGATCAACCATGTTGGGGGGTTTGTACCTCATCAACCTATTAAGAGGTTCGTACCTCATTCGCCTCTCTAAGGGGGTGGTAGGCATTGGATATGCACTAATAGTGATCTCTCTTTACACATGTATTATCATTGATATAAGCATGGTTTTACTTCAAGTATCATTCTTACATGCCATATTGCTATATGCTTACCCATTGCCTATGTCATGCATTTTGCTTATGATGCTTATCACTTGTTGCATTACATCCTACAGACTTAGTATATTCAAACATACTAACGCATACTCTATGCCTTCATGATGTTACCATGTAGGAACTGAAGCCCCACTTGACCATCCTCCTCCACGTGGCTAGTACAAATTCTCTCAAGCTCTTTGGTGAGTCCTCCATTCCGAGGATGATGTTTATGATATCATACTATGTTCCAAGAATATCTTCTTTTATGTATATGTTGACTAGATGAGGGAAACCCCCCATCTGATCATTCACAAAAGAAGCATCCTCTTCATAATAAGGCTCATCGTATATGGGTGCACATAGAGGTTGGTGAGCTACTGTATTTATTCTTTCCCGATTCTGCTTGATCACCACATCCATGCTTGTGTAGAGTTGAACAAGTGGTTGCATAATCTACTCACTGGGTTTAGCTTGCTCGAAACCAACATTAACAACATATGAACTCCTTATAGAACGTCTATCTAGTTGTCCCCATGCATGATTTGTCTTGGCCACTTGTTCCATTTGTTCGGCAGTCCTTGTAAAAGGTTGATCTAAAAACATGCCCCCCATAATAATGTCGGCACAAGCTTGGCCATTCTCACCAAGGGCACTCTAAATAATCTCTACTAAGGCATCATCTATTATCTTATAGTCAAGGACGCTCCTCAAACACTTAGTAAATCGCTCCCACACAGTACTACTTGAATCATTTGGAAGTTAAGCAAAATTTTTTATTTGATCCTTTAACTTGAGCTTCTTCGACCTAGGGAAATACCTTTCCAAGAAGGGCTTCTACAAATATGCTCAACTAGTGATTGAATTTTGTGGGAGCTCTGATAGTCATATTGCAGCACTGTTTGTAAGAGATAATGGGAAAACACGAAGCCCCATAACATCCATAGATAGATTTTGTGTCCCCATCACACTCTTGCAAACAAATGCCATATTGTGCAAGTGTCTGTGTGGATACTCTGATGGTAGGCCTGCAAATAATCCATGGTTTTGCAGTATTTGAAGTAACTCACTAGAAACAGTGAACTCTCTGTCAAACTAGTGGTGAGAATACAATAGCCCCGGCCATATCCATATCCACAGGGTTCAATATATATTGATTCCACCACTAAGAATTGCCATTGTAATCCCTAGGATGTGGAATATTCACCAAAGGAGGTGGGTTGTCATTCTGATCATCATCATTAACATTCCGATTCATGGCTGCATTACCTACGATGTTAGCATTCTCTTGAGCTATTCTTCTTGTAATTTGTTGTATCTCTGGATCAAGTGGAGTTAACGGGTTGACTTGACTTCTAGTATTGGACATAAACTACGTAGTATACCCTCCAAAGAAACAAAACAAAAATAAAAACAAAAGTAAAATTCAAGGGAACTAAGAAATTAACACTTGAATACAATTACTAGTGCATTCAATCAAAGTCTAGCCGTATTCCCCGGCAACGATGCCATAATTTTTGATCACACCCAAGTTATACCTCTCTTTTGGAGGATAAAGCAGTTGTTGTCAAATATAAAACCTAACCAAGGCTAGGGTCGAATCCCACAGAGAATATGGTGACTTTACAAATCAATTCACTAATAAATAATTCAAGTATTAATTAACTCAATTCCCCAAAGAGGGGGGGGGGTGAGTTGCAATGATTTATAAGAAATTAAACAAAACTAACTCAAACAAGAGATAATCAATAATCAAGAGCAACTTGGGAATTTGTGTTCCCCATGATTCACCAACTCAATATCCCCGGATAACCTAATTCTCGACTAGAGTATAGCATGTAGGATGGTAATTTAAGGTCACGAAGCCCTTTAGTCAAAGCTGAGAGGCGAATTTCACTATATGACTTGGCCCATCTCCATAGTGTGGAATACTAACTATTATCCATAGACTCAGTCAACCTCTCCTTTGTCTAGTTGGGTTGATTAGATGAGAACACGTCATCTAATCCTATTAACCAATCTCTTTCCTTATTCATTACCACCTGGATCGAAAAGGTAACACTAGGCAAGTTCTAATGTTGGCCACTACTAGAAAACATGTAAAATAAAGAGAATTGATTTATACATGTAAATACCCATTCCAAGAATTACAAATTATCTGGGTTTATTTGGTTAGATCTTCATGGCTCCCACAAACCCAAGATGTGGGTTTAGCTACTCATGCTATGGGTAGATGGAGAAATTATGAATTGAGAAGACATAACTAATCACTTACCCAATTGGATTAAAGAACAAGCAAACCCAAAATGTATTGAGAACCACAATACAATGAATCCATAAGTGTATTCTCCTCTCTATATTTTGTCTCTAAGTATGAAACCCTAAAAAGTACTCTAATGACGTCCTATCTGTTCTCTGAATAATGACGTAAAATTTTCTATTTATACTATTTACAAACAAGTCCTAAAAAATTAGAAAAACTAGTCGGTGACTCTATATGACAGACATTTACAACTTGTAATTGAGTTTACGAGTCGTAATCAAGGTCTCGTGTTCAACTCTTGAGATCTTAGAATTCACTACTGCGGATCCACTTTACGAGTCCTAGATTGATTTACAACTCACATTGCCCTCTCATAGACTTCACTTGCAGCATCTGGTTCTTCACTAGATCTCACTGGAATTCTTCACGAAAATACTCTATACGATTCATAGAGTGATCTACGACTCGTAAAGAGCTCTCGTGTGGTTGAACTTCAGATCTTCAAACTTCACTAGAAATTTACATGAAAGCCACTCTATGACTCATAGAATCCTCTACGACTCATACGAGGTCTTGTAAACCTTCAAAAACCAGAAGAATCTGTAACTTTTCCCAAAAATCATGCCAACCCGCTTTCCTGTAAACTAAACATCAAAAACAAATAAAAACCATAAATGTCGCATTTGAGAACACATTAAATCCTAAGTTTTAAGCATCAACTGTGCTGTATTTTGACAACATACCAAGAAAAAAAATGATACCAAATACATATACATACACATACATAAAAAAACCAATAAAACACCATCCCACGACCTGGAAGTCACTTGTACAAAACTACTAAAGATATGATAGATTTAACTTATAATGAAATTGAGATTTTGGCCTCATCTAACGGGTTGATACTCTTGGATTTTGATTTCAAGGAATATATAGTTTATTTTATTTTTAATCCAGTAACAGGAGAACACCAGTTACTATCATACCTAAAGTCAACAAATATGATTGTTTTTCTAGGTCTAGCTATTGATTACCCAAGTTCGGATCAATGTAAATTAGTAATTATAAGGCAAACGATTGAAAATTTCAATTGATTCTACAAATTTCATGTAGTTTCATCAAAGAGACCTGGCATATGACGTGAAATTAAATTGAGAGCCAATACTTCCACCAATTTATCCTACTATTGTGCACCAGTGTGCTGGTGCAATTTTATATATTAGCACTATTTTATATATCAGCTCCTCACTGTGAAAGTCATATACAAATAATAATTTCATGCCAACATATAAATTGCACGAGTAAACTGGTGTGCAGTAGTAGGATAAATTGATAGAAGTATTAGCTCTAAATTTAATTTCACGGCATACGTTAAGTCTCTCTGATGAAACTACATGAAATTTGTAGAACCAATTGAAATTTTCAATCATTTATCTTATAGTTACCAATTTCTATTGATTTGAATCAAAGAAATCAACAACTAGGCCTAGATAACCAATCATATTCGCTAACTCTGGGTATGATATCAACTGGTGTTCTCCAGTAACTATATTAAAAATACAATTAATTATAATTTCCTAAATCAAAATGAAAGAGTATCAACCTGTTAGATGAGGCCGAAAACTTAATTTCATGATAAGTTCAATCTATCGAACATTGAGTGATTGGAGTATGGTTTAAGGAAATTCTGTAGAGTTTCTCTAATAAAGCAAGGACTGAATAGATGAGCTGTGTCAAATGATTTTTATGCTATTGGAAAAAAGTTGGAAAAAATTAGGATAAAAAATTCTACTTTTAAGTTTCTTATTTAGAATTTTACATTGGATTGCAAACTTCACGAACAAGCGAGAGATGATCTCTCTGATGATATCATCATCAAATATTATGTGTTCCTCTTCTCCTTTGTTGTTTTTCATGCCCTTGATTCATTTCATTCTTTCTTAGAGCCCACAAAGAGAGACGCTCAAATGATTTATCGAGATTAAGTCATTATTTTTATTAATGGTAAATAGTATAAAATTTTATTGTGTAAATTTTTGACGTGATTTAAAAGATCTATATTAAAAATAAACTAAATATATTCATCTGTAAAGATTCTTACCTATTAAAAGATTAAAGTAATAAATAATGCAATAGTTATATCTTGCATAAGAATTATCACAACTGAACTTTACGGATCATGATGGCACCTATATTTACCCTCCCCCCCTCCATAGACAGGCCTAACCCTAACCTAGAATGACTGGTAATGGGTGCGAGCTCTGAGATTAACCTTGAAGGGACCAACTAACATTTTATTCATAAAAAAACAAAAATGATACTGAATACACATACACGAACACACAAAACAACTATAAAACACCCTTCTAGGACGGAAGTCATTTGTACGAAACTACTATAGATACAATAGATTTAATTTATCATGAAATTGAGCTTTTGGCCTAATCAACAAGTTGATACTCTTGGATTTTGATTTAGAGTAAATAATAGTTTATTATATTTTTAATCCAGTAACAGGAGAACACCAGTTGCTATCATACCTCGAGTCAACAAATGCGTTGGTTATCCGAGCATCACTGTTGATTACCCTAGTTCAGATCAATATAAATTAATAATTATAAGTTAAATGATTGAAAATTTCATATGGTTCTATAGATTTATGTAGTTTCACCAGAGAGACTTGTCGTATGGCATCAAATTAAATTGAGTGACAATACTTCCATCAATTTATCCTACTATTGTGGACCAGTTTACTAGTGCAATTTTATATATTAGCTCCTCCCCGTGAAAAAGTCATATATCAATGATTATTTCATGCCTATATATGAAATTGTACAAGTAAATTGGTGCACAATAGTAAAATAAATCAATGGAAGAATTGGCTCTCAATTTGATTTCATGCCATACATCAAGTCTCTCTGATGAAACTACATGAAGTTTGTAGAACCAGTTGAAATTTTCAATCATTTGTCTTATAGTTACCAATTTATACTGATCTGAACTATGGTAATCAAAAGCGAGGCCTCGGTAACTAATACTTTTGTTGACTCTGGGTATAATAGCAACTTGTGTTCTCCTGTTACTAGATTAAAAATAAAATAAACTATAATTTCCTCTAAATCAGAATCCAAAAGTATGAACCTGTTAGATGAGGCCAAAAGATCAATTTCATGATAAGTTAAATCTATCGAATATTGAATGATTGGGGTAGGTCTTAAAGAAATTTTGTTGAGTTTTTCTAATAAAGGAAGGGCTAAATAGATGAGTTGCATTGAATAATTTTCATGGTGTTGGAACAAAAGTTAGGAAAAATTAGGATTGGAAATCCTTGAAACGCCCCAAAATGTGCTTTGGAATGCCCATAATTGTTATTTTTGTATATCTTAAAATCCATGCATGATATCAAAAATTTAACTTTGTATTTTCGATCAGGGAGCAAAATTGAGTGGGAAATAGGAATAACCCAGATTTTAGAGGACCCATAGCGAAAAATAATTTTTGCAAATTTTTGATTTCCAGAGAGCATCTGTGCCTTAGCCGCGACATGCCAGGGGCGCAGAGCAGTATAAATATTGCCTCACGTTGGGTCCGTGTCATGCCAAGGATGTGGACCAGTGTATATTTTTCCTTATTTTTCCTATCTCGGCCAAGGGCATTGGGGTCATAGCTCCATGTTCTTTTAAACATGAAATCTCTCATACTTAGTAATTTTTTAACTCTATATCACTTAAAACCCTCTAAAAAACCTCTCAACACTTTATCAAAGTTCCCATCCAAATTCAAGGATTTCAAGCTTAATTTCGGGACTCAAGAATCCAATACAAGCTTCAAGTTTCCTCCAAGCTCATTTCAAGAAGATCCAAGTTTAAGGTATATGAGTTTCATCCATTGAGTCCTTTCACCCATAGAGTCCAACCTTCTCCTTTTGTGAAAATTGCATGTTTTCAAGTTGTACTGCATATGAGTATCTTTTTTTTTTTATGAATTTTGAGCATAAATTATGTTGATGTTTTAGGAAAGATTGAATGATTATGCATGGATATATATTTCAAAGCTTATTCTATGGATTGATTTGTCGATTGGGATTACGCATGTTTTGAGCTACGAAACAATGAACTATTATGAGCTTTTGTGATGGATTTCAAGGTGCCCTACATGAGAGTTTTACTACAAGTTGGTGGGTTGTTTTGCATTGAGCTTACTCACTATATTTCCCTATTGAATTGAATGATTTTGAACAAGTATCATGAATCCACCATGTGTTTGATAAAATGTCATATCAAGAATTCTCAAGTTGTTTACATGATTTACAAGTCAAGTGACTTCATGATGTTATGGGCTTTCAAGCATATATCTAATTCATGAAATTATCTATGATTTTACAACTATCAAGTTAAGCCCTATTTCAAGATTTTTACCTCTTATGAGCCACTTCATGTTAAAGCAATAGTTCATATATTATAATAATTATTATTACTGTCATGTTTCAAGTTAGGCTCACCATTAGAGATCAACATGTTTAACAACTACTCATGTCATGTTTCTATGTTTTTACAAGTTATTAAAGTTATGATTATTTTATATATTCCGTGGGATTAGTCTTAGCATTAATGGATTGGATGTTGGCGTGGACTATCTTCAAGGGTCCAAACTTCTTTCCCCAAACTATATGCCAACATCGGATTATACTTTACCCTTGCTATCCTAGTGGATCCATTTAGTGAACTTCTTAATGAAATCCTTTCTGAAATTGGGTTGTATTCCCATAGGGAAGGTTACTTCATATAAAATTGGGTCATGTTCCCATAAGTTTGAAGTATAGTTTACCTTGGCAAGTAGACCACCTCTTTACCGATGAGAGATAATCATTGGATTCCAAGTCTTAGCTTGCTTGGTCTCCCTTATGTAGGTTAGGTATCTTCCCTCACATATATTACGTATTATGCAAATTGAATGATTTACAAGCATGTTTTATCTTCAAGCATTGATCATGCTTGCCATATTGAGATTTTATATCCGTTACTTATGATTACGCATTTTGAATATATATTTACTAGTGTCCTTGTTGCACTGTATTCCACATACTTAGTACATTCAAACATACTAATGCATACTTTGTGCCTACATGATATTACCATGTAAGGTTCAGAGCTCCATTTGACCATCCTCCTCCTCCACGTGGCTAGCACGATCTTTTGAAGTAAGCTTTGGTGAGTCCTCACCTCCGAGGATAATATCTATTTTATTTCATGCTATGTAGAGACTCTTTCTCTTTGTTGAATACTTATTACTATGAGGGTGAGCCCGGGGAGTGTCTTGGCCCCCACTCCATTCTATATGTAGAGGTGTTGTTAGTTCTTATGTATTCATACGATCGGGTGTCACTTGTCTCATGATTATACGTTTATGAAGTACCTTTCCCTTAGTCCTGATTTCCCTCTTTACATTCAAATTTTTTTAGATCTATGTTACTTCAACAACCAATGACGTGTGCATATTGCAATCAAGAGTCTTGTTTGGGTAGTCTTCGGATTTCTCATTCGCCGTGTCATGTCTAGGCCCTAGACTTAAGTTGTGACAAATTTGGTATCAGAACACTAGGTTGTTAATGGTCTTGGAATCCAACACACTACGTTGATTAGAGTCTTATTCATGGTTGTAAAGCGCTCTATAAATATGAATAGGAGGTTATGAACCATTTTAAGGAATGTTTCACTTCTTCATGATCTATGCCGTGCGGTAGAGTTGTGTCCCCTATGGCCTATTACTGACCCCTAACCATTACATTTCAGAATATGTCTTAAGCTATTCAGAATGATGGAGAAAATGTTACCATCTCTCACTTGAGGGTCAATTTCCCAATGGTGACATATCAAATGCGGAGATTCGCAATGCTCTATGGATTTTGGCCAAAGATGTGACCGCTCAACTCAACCAACAAGCGGGTACCCCTGATATTTCAAATGATAAGGGGGGGGGGAAGAAAGACTAAGAGGGCCTGAGTTGATGGTGCTTCATCTTCTACTAGATTACCGGTGCCTAGGTATAAGAAAGGGATAATCCCTTTTGCCACTTGCCAAGGGTGTGGAAAGAGCACCAAGGAAAGTGTTTGGCGGGCCCTGGGGATTGTTTCAAGTGTGGCGGTATTGGGCATAAGATGAGAGATTGCCCAGTGGCCTCAAAGGAAGGGAGAAGAAGGGTTCAAATTGAATATGGCAAAGGTAGGGTAAGTTTTCCAAGTTGCCCAAAATATGGAAGGAATCATAAGGGAAGGTTCTTGAGGTTCTCAAATGCTTGATATGGTTGTGGAAAGATGAGCTACAAGATTGTTGATTGTCCATATGCTCAAATGAAAGGCAAGGGCTTTGGTGTTCAAGCTTCTCCTTTGTGTCATAAGTGTGGGAAGTACCATCCGGGAGATTGTTTGCCCGGTTCGAGTGCATGTTTTGAGTCTGGCGTAAGGGATCATAAGTCAAGACATTGTATATGGTTACTAAGGATTATAAGGATGACCTTCGATATTCTCAACCATATCTCTTTAGGGGCCACTAGACTTGGAGTATTGCTTCACAAGTATGTTAAAGGTTTCTGATTTTGATGTGTATGCATTTATAGATCCGGGTGCCACTCTTTCTTTTATTACTCCTTTTGTTTCCAAAAAGCTTCTTGTGTGTCCCAAATTGTTGTATGAAACTTATGAAGTGTCTACTCCCGTTGGTGAGTCTATTGTTGCTAAAAGAGTCTATAGAAATTGTCCCGTGTTCATATTGCACAAAGTCTTACCTTGTGATTTTGTTGAACTTGACATGGTAGATTTTGATATTATTCTTGGGATGGATTGGTTACATGCATATTATGCCTCCATGATTTTAGAACCCATAGGGTGAAATTCCAATTCCCTAATGAGCCTGTTCTTTAGTTAGAAAGTCGTGATGTGGTGTTCAAGGGTAGATTCATTTCTTATCTTAAAGCCTAAAAGTTGATTTCTAAGGGTTGTCTTTATCACCTTGTAAGGGTGAGGGATGTTGAGTGCAAAGTCCTTTCCATTGAGTCGGTTTCGATGGTTAATGAGTTTCTTGATGTCTATCCCGATGAGCTGCCTGGTGTTCCTCTCGAAAAGAAAATAGATTTTGGTATAGACCCCTTCTCGATACTCAGCCGATTTCCATCCCCCTTTACCGTATAGCCCCAAAGGAATTGAAGGATTTGAAGGAACAATTGAGGGATTTGTTGGAAAAGGGTTTCATAAGGCCTAGCAAGTCACCTTGGAGTGCACCGATGTTTTTGTGAAGAAAAATGATGGTTCCCTTAGGATGTGTATCGATTACCGGCAACTTAATAGAGTCACCATAAAGAACAAGTATGCTCTACCAAGGATTGATGACCTTTTTGATCAACTTCAAGGGGCTAGTCACCTTTCTAAGATTGATCTTTGATCCGGATACCACCAAGTGAAAGTGGAGGAGTGTGATATTCCCAAGACGGCTATTCAGACTAGGTATGGGAACTTTGAGTTTGTGGTTGTGTCCTTTGGGTTGACTAATACACCGACTATATTTATGGATCTCATGAATTGTTATGACCCAAGTCTACGTCCTAGACGTGACATGGCAAATGGGAACCCAAAGGGACCCAAAACAAGCCTCTTAGCATATCATATACGTATCCGTGGTCGCGAAAGCAAAATAAACAAGATGAAGAGATAAAAACAAGGGAAAATGGGGATAAGGGAAGTCTTTAATAGCATAAAACACAGAAGAGTCAAAGCTCAAGCATAAGTATATAGCTTATTCCAACAACACCTCTAACCATATATTTGAATGGGGGCCAAGACACTTTTTGGGCTCACCCTCATAGTACCAAGAGTTCAACATAATGGGTGAACAAAGCTGGTGTAGCATAGCTAGTGTCCCCGAACTTAAGGACTCACCAAAGCTTATCTTCAAGATGCCAAAACTAACCACGTGGAGGATGATCATGAGGTTCTCCGATTCCTACCTGATAACATCATGTATGCATAGTGCATTAGTACACTTGAACGTACTAAGTTTGTAGGATGCAATACAACAAGAGATACACAACATAGTCAAAATGCATAATTAGAAGCTCGGGATAAGTATAATAACAACATGGCATGCATGATCAATGCTTAAAGTAAGACATGGTTGTATAGAACATATTACATGTGTAGGAAGAGACCATCATTATAGACCGTGCAAACCATTATTTGGAACCCAAGGCCCCCTTGTAAGGTGATCAAGGCATGTCACCCCCTCAAAAAGGTAATTGTCTCTTGTAACGTCATAGATACTTTTTATGAATTCAACATGTACATACATTCTCTTATTCATCATAGAATCACTTAACTCATAGGCCATGCAATAGACCTTCAATAAGTCAAGAATCCTTAACAAGAAATTTTATCAAACACTTGGTGGGTGTGTAATGCTAGATCAAAATCATGCAATTCGAGAGTGAAATCGTATGAGAAAACTCGACGTAGATCAGCCCACCAATACTTGGTAACACCCTCATGCAAGATACATCGAAATACACATCAAATCTCACAATAGATCATAGTTTCATGGCTCAGAACATGCATAGTTACAATTTACAAACCATCTTATAGTATAAGCTTAAAATGAGTAAACATGTGCTTTCAATCAATCTTTCATGAAACCCCAACATAGTATATGATCATAATCAATAATGAGTAGTACCCATAAGCAACACAACTTGGAAATATGCAATTTTCATAAAAAGGTTGGGAACCATAAGTGAAAGGACCCAATGGTTGAAACCCACGTACCTCAACTTTGGGGATTTCCTTGATATAGATTTGAATGATAACATGAAGCTTGAATGAGGTTCTTGAGATTTGGAAATGAGTTTGGGACACTTGATTTTGGATGAAATATTTTTCTAAGTGTTAGAGAGGGTTTTGAGGGTGTATTGAGTGATTTAGAGTTGAAAATGGCTAAACATGGGTGTTTTCACGCATAAAAGGGCATGGTGCTAAGACCCCAATGTTTTAGACTAAAACAGGAAAATCAAGAAAGTGCAAACACCACCTCGCGATGGATTTGCATCGTGGAGGGTTCACGGACCCTAACTGGAAAATGCAAAGTTGGCAAAATTTGTTTTTCGCTACGTGTCTTCTAAATTGGGGTTATACCCATTTTCACTCAATGTTTCCCCCTGATCAAGGATATATAGTTGGATTTTCAATATCACGCACGGATTTTGAGTTATATAGAAATTATGATTATGGACACTTTCAAAGCACATTTTCAAACACTTTTTGGGGCGTTTCGATCTCCCCCTTGGGAACATTAATCCTCTAATGTTAAAGAAAAGCATATATGAGAAGTAATCATGATGATTTCAGCTCAACATATGAATGCAAGAAATGCATTTAAACATCATTTCCAAAAAAAAAGAAATCTTAACATGAGTGTCAAAATCACCTTAAACTTGTCAACATAAACATGAATGATTTCAACATGATATGAGGGCTGAAAATTAGGATTTGTAATCATAGAAAGGACTTATTTTGCAATCTCAAGCTTGAATAGAATGAAAGAGGAATGAGTCTCACTTCTTCATGCATGCTCTGGCTCCCCAAATGACACTTTCAACTTATTGATTCCTCCAAAGAATCCTGACGGATGCTACACCTTTGTTCCTCAACGTTCTGACCTATCCACACAAGCTCTCCACCGAGACCTCCCCATAGTCCAACTCATCCTCCAAGTTTGGCATGACCCAAGCCTAGGGCCTAGACGTGACATGGCAAACAGGAACCCGAAGGGACTCGAACATGCCTCTTAGCATATCAATCACACATCATTGGTTGCGGAAGCAAAGCAAACAACCACAAGAGATAATATTAAAAAAGGGAAAATGGGACTAAGGGAAGTCTTTGATAATCTTAACATATAAAAAATTCAAATCTCAAAGTATCAATACATCATTTGTTCCACCAACACCTCAAAACATAGATTAGAGCAGGGACCAAGACACTTTCTGGGCTCACTCTCATGGTATCAAGAGTTTAACATAAAGAAATAGGAATGGCAAGAGTGACATAGATAGTATCCCCGAACTTGAGGACTCACCAAAGCTTAACTCCAAAGCACCAAACTACCAACGTGGAGGATGATCAAGAAGTGCTCCAATTCCTACATGGTAACATCATGTAAGCATATAATATGCGTTAGTACATTTGAATGTACAAAATATATCAGATGCAATGCAACAAGACATAGCCAATATAGACAAAAATGCATAGTAATAGGCAATAGATATGTGTAGTCTCAGTATGACATGTATGATCAATACTTTGAGGTAAAACATGCTTTTAAATCATTCAACTTATATAGATAATAATACATAGGTGTGGGAAGAGGCCTCATCTGTCATAGAATAAGACCAAGCGAGCTACAACTTGGAATCTCGATGATTACCCCTCATTGGTAAAGAGGTGGTCTACTTGCCAAGGTAAACCATAGTTCAAATTTGCGGGAACATTACCCAATTTCATATGAAGTAACCTCATCATGGGAACGTATCCCATTTTGAAAATGATTTCATAAGAACTTCACCTTACGGGAACACAACCCATTTCGGGAAGAATCTTAAGAGAAAGAGTACTAATAGATCTACTAGTAAAGAAAGGGTAAAGTATACTTCTATGTTGGCACATAGTTTGAGGAAAATCCTCCATCCATCAGTGATAAGCCTAATCCCACGAAAAACTTGAACTAGTCATAACTTTAATAACTTAAATAAACATAGGAATTACATGAGTAACTCTAAAAGATCTTTGACATCTTATGGTGAGCCTAAATTTAAACATAAGTATAAACTATCATCTAATATTACTCTTGCATTAATATCAAAGACTCACAAGATGTAAAATCTTTAATAAATGGCTTAATCCGGCATTACAACATCATAGCCATTTTCATGAATTCAATACATCTTTAGAAAGCCCCAAATCATCATAAAGTCACTTGACTATAAATCATCCGATAGATCATCAATAACTTTAGGAATCCTGGAAAAGACATTTTATCAAGAACTTAGTGGGTGTGCAATGTTAGTTCAAAATTATGCAATTCAAGAGTGAGCTAATATGAGAAAAGTCAATGTAAATCAACCCACCAACACATAGTAAAACCATCATGTAAGATACGTTTAAATCCATCATCAAATCTCATAATAGACCATTGATTCATAGCTCAAAACATGAACAATCAATAAATATTTTATAAAACTCCAACATAGTTTATAGTCATAATCCATAATAAATAATACCCATAAGTAATACAACTTGAAAACATGCAATTTACATAAAAAAGAAGGTTGGGTACCATGAGAGAAAGGACCCAATGGTTGAAATCCACATACCTCAACTTTGGCGAGTTCCTTGATGAAGATTTGAATGA